>OX465245.1:22998799-23147258 GCA_949987775.1 Aproaerema taeniolella | reverse complement strand
AGGTCTCATCTATCTCTGTACCAAATTTTATTAAAATTGATTCAGTTGTTTAAGCGTGAAAGCGTAACAGGCAGACAGAGTTACTTTCGCATGTATAATATTACTAACATTCCGCTCAGTACTTCGTTCCCGTGGGAATTCGGGAAAACTTTGTAGCCTATGTTACTTAGGGATAATATAGGATTCTAAAGGTGAAAGAATTTTTCAAATCGGTCCAGTAATAGAAGATGAGTTTCTAACTGAAATAAAATGTTCGAATTATTCATCCATAGTTGTTAGAAAATAACCCTCAGATGACTATCAAATGTAAACTGTCAAAAGTGAGGATATAAGTAGATACATAAACATGTAGAATCCGTAAACATGTTAACATGTGTTACAACAATTCAACAAATAGAGTCCATGGACATGTTAAGACGTGTTACGTCCGTTGGTGTAGTGATGGGTGCGTACGCGAGTCAGTACAGCAACAACAGCGGACGCCGCAGCGGCGGGCCGCGCACCCCCTCCCCTTCCCCCGCGCCGCCCGCATACCCCCACCACACACATCAGCAGCAGCAGCAGCAGCAACAGCAACAAGTGCTGCACGCCAAGTGGCACATACCGCAGCATAACGCGCCCAACGGTAAATAAAGCACTTTATTTTTAAATTAAGTAATTGTTTGTTAGGTAAAAGCTTGGGTATTTTTTTGGGTATTTTTTTGTAAAAAAGCATATATATTTATAAATCATAGTTATTTTTATTTTATGCACCCCGTTCGACATTTTTAACGATCGATCTGTTTCCTGTACACTAAGACCGCCTTTTTGTATCGTAATGCTCATGTTTGTGTTTCTTGGACTTGTTTGTATTTTTTGTGTGCAAATAAAGAGTTATGTATGTATGTATTATTATACGAAACACTTCAAAACGGTAATCTTGAGTCTCATTTGCTACACCGATTTGTTTAAAGTTTTTTTCATTTCATAGTTTAAGGGTGCTCTTTTAATAATAGGCGAGAGCATATTGCATGCGCCAAATAAACGGGAGTCCAAATGGATACATGTTATCACATCTTTTTATGAAACACATGTTATCACATGTTTGTTTTTATGTTTTGTGTTTGTTGATGTTTTATATTATTAATCGTTGTGTAATAATTCCAGGCGGCACAGAGATGTCATGTATGAGCGGCGGCGGCGCGGACTTCAAGATAACGCTCCGGCAGCACCCCCCCGCCGCCCCCGCACCCCCGCGGCAGCCCGCGCTCGTCACCTCCACCAACCCCAAGACACCCAGCCCCAGCCTACACGTGAGAAAACTTGTTTACATAGATACACCCCCGCGGCCCCAGCCTACATGTGAGAAAACTTGTTTACATAGATAAACCCCCGCGGCCCCAGCCTACATGTGAGAAAACTTGTTTACATAGATACACCCCCGCGGCCCCAGCCTACATGTGAGAAAACTTGTTTACATAGATACACCCCCGCGGCCCCAGCCTACATGTGAGAAAACTTGTTTACATAGATACACCCCCGCGGCCCCAGCCTACATGTGAGAAAACTTGTTTACATAGATAAACCCCCGCGGCCCCAGCCTACATGTGAGAAAACTTGTTTACATAGATACACCCCCGCGGCCCCAGCCTACATGTGAGAAAACTTGTTTACATAGATACACCCCCGCGGCCCCAGCCTACATGTGAGAAAACTTGTTTACATAGATACACCCCCGCGGCCCCAGCCTACATGTGAGAAAACTTGTTTACATAGATACACCCCCGCGGCCCCAGCCTACATGTGAGAAAACTTGTTTACATAGATAAACCCCCGCGGCCCCAGCCTACATGTGAGAAAACTTGTTTACATAGATACACCCCCGCGGCCCCAGCCTACATGTGAGAAAACTTGTTTACATAGATACACCCCCGCGGCCCCAGCCTACATGTGAGAAAACTTGTTTACATAGATACACCCCCGCGGCCCCAGCCTACATGTGAGAAAACTTGTTTACATAGATACACCCCCGCGGCCTCAGCCTACATGTGAGAAAACTTGTTTACATAGATACACCCCCGCGGCCCCAGCCTACATGTGAGAAAACTTGTTTACATAGATACACCCCCGCGGCCCCAGCCTACATGTGAGAAAACTTGTTTACATAGATACACCCCCGCGGCCCCAGCCTACATGTGAGAAAACTTGTTTACATAGATAAACCCCCGCGGCCCCAGCCTACATGTGAGAAAACTTGTTTACATAGATACACCCCCGCGGCCCCAGCCTACATGTGAGAAAACTTGTTTACATAGATACACCCCCGCGGCCCCAGCCTACATGTGAGAAAACTTGTTTACATAGATACACCCCCGCGGCCCCAGCCTACATGTGAGAAAACTTGTTTACATAGATACACCCCCGCGGCCCCAGCCTACATGTGAGAAAACTTGTTTACATAGATACACCCCCGCGGCCCCAGCCTACATGTGAGAAAACTTGTTTACATAGATACACCCCCGCGGCCCCAGCCTACATGTGAGAAAACTTGTTTACATAGATACACCCCCGCGGCCCCAGCCTACATGTGAGAAAACTTGTTTACATAGATACACCCCCGCGGCCCCAGCCTACATGTGAGAAAACTTGTTTACATAGATACGCCCCCGCGGCCCCAGCCTACATGTGAGATAACTTGTTTACATAGATACACCCCCGCGGCCCCAGCCTACATGTGAGATAACTTGTTTACATAGATACACCCCCGCGGCCCCAGCCTACATGTGAGAAAACTTGTTTACATAGATACACCCCCGCGGCCCCAGCCTACATGTGAGAAAACTTGTTTACATAGATACACCCCCGCGGCCCCAGCCTACATGTGAGAAAACTTGTTTACATAGATACACCCCCGCGGCCCCAGCCTACATGTGAGAAAACTTGTTTACATAGATACACCCCCGCGGCCCCAGCCTACATGTGAGAAAACTTGTTTACATAGATACGCCCCCGCGGCCCCAGCCTACATGTGAGATAACTTGTTTACATAGATACACCCCCGCGGCCCCAGCCTACATGTGAGATAACTTGTTTACATAGATACACCCCCGCGGCCCCAGCCTACATGTGAGATAACTTGTTTACATAGATACACTAATAAAATGTTTTCGGTACCGAAATAATGTGACCGCGACGTTGCCATTAATTCATTTCTAATATGAATTGGAAACGTCGTGCTCTTCACGCGCGCCGGGAGGATTTATTTATTTATAATAATACTTTATGCAACATTACAGTTTAAGCCAAGGCGTTACATAAATCAGTTATACTTTGTAATAATCAGAAATACTACAATACGCGACTGCCTTGGAAGTCTCGTGGGGCGCACTAGGGGAAGGCAACTTCTTTTTTTTGCACTCGTGTGTGATGGATTTGTATCGCACGCGGCGTAAACAAGCTTGTTTACATAGATACATGTATTGTTTACATGTGAGAAAACTTGTTTACATAGATACACCCCCGCGGCCCCAGCCTACATGTGAGAAAACTTGTTTACATAGATACACCCCCGCGGCCCCAGCCTACATGTGAGAAAACTTGTTTACATAGATAAACCCCCGCGGCCCCAGCCTACATGTGAGAAAACTTGTTTACATAGATACACCCCCGCGGCCCCAGCCTACATGTGAGAAAACTTGTTTACATAGATACACCCCCGCGGCCCCAGCCTACATGTGAGAAAACTTGTTTACATAGATACACCCCCGCGGCCCCAGCCTACATGTGAGAAAACTTGTTTACATAGATACACCCCCGCGGCCCCAGCCTACATGTGAGAAAACTTGTTTACATAGATACACCCCCGCGGCCCCAGCCTACATGTGAGAAAACTTGTTTACATAGATACACCCCCGCGGCCCCAGCCTACATGTGAGAAAACTTGTTTACATAGATACACCCCCGCGGCCCCAGCCTACATGTGAGAAAACTTGTTTACATAGATACACCCCCGCGGCCCCAGCCTACATGTGAGAAAACTTGTTTACATAGATACGCCCCCGCGGCCCCAGCCTACATGTGAGATAACTTGTTTACATAGATACACCCCCGCGGCCCCAGCCTACATGTGAGATAACTTGTTTACATAGATACACCCCCGCGGCCCCAGCCTACATGTGAGAAAACTTGTTTACATAGATACACCCCCGCGGCCCCAGCCTACATGTGAGAAAACTTGTTTACATAGATACACCCCCGCGGCCCCAGCCTACATGTGAGAAAACTTGTTTACATAGATACACCCCCGCGGCCCCAGCCTACATGTGAGAAAACTTGTTTACATAGATACACCCCCGCGGCCCCAGCCTACATGTGAGAAAACTTGTTTACATAGATACGCCCCCGCGGCCCCAGCCTACATGTGAGATAACTTGTTTACATAGATACACCCCCGCGGCCCCAGCCTACATGTGAGATAACTTGTTTACATAGATACACCCCCGCGGCCCCAGCCTACATGTGAGATAACTTGTTTACATAGATACACTAATAAAATGTTTTCGGTACCGAAATAATGTGACCGCGACGTTGCCATTAATTCATTTCTAATATGAATTGGAAACGTCGTGCTCTTCACGCGCGCCGGGAGGATTTATTTATTTATAATAATACTTTATGCAACATTACAGTTTAAGCCAAGGCGTTACATAAATCAGTTATACTTTGTAATAATCAGAAATACTACAATACGCGACTGCCTTGGAAGTCTCGTGGGGCGCACTAGGGGAAGGCAACTTCTTTTTTTTGCACTCGTGTGTGATGGATTTGTATCGCACGCGGCGTAAACAAGCTTGTTTACATAGATACATGTATTGTTTACATGTGAGAAAACTTGTTTACATAGATACACCCCCGCGGCCCCAGCCTACATGTGAGAAAACTTGTTTACATAGATACACCCCCGCGGCCCCAGCCTACATGTGAGAAAACTTGTTTACATAGATAAACCCCCGCGGCCCCAGCCTACATGTGAGAAAACTTGTTTACATAGATACACCCCCGCGGCCCCAGCCTACATGTGAGAAAACTTGTTTACATAGATACACCCCCGCGGCCCCAGCCTACATGTGAGAAAACTTGTTTACATAGATACACCCCCGCGGCCCCAGCCTACATGTGAGAAAACTTGTTTACATAGATACACCCCCGCGGCCCCAGCCTACATGTGAGAAAACTTGTTTACATAGATACACCCCCGCGGCCCCAGCCTACATGTGAGAAAACTTGTTTACATAGATACACCCCCGCGGCCCCAGCCTACATGTGAGAAAACTTGTTTACATAGATACACCCCCGCGGCCCCAGCCTACATGTGAGAAAACTTGTTTACATAGATACACCCCCGCGGCCCCAGCCTACATGTGAGAAAACTTGTTTACATAGATACGCCCCCGCGGCCCCAGCCTACATGTGAGATAACTTGTTTACATAGATACACCCCCGCGGCCCCAGCCTACATGTGAGATAACTTGTTTACATAGATACACCCCCGCGGCCCCAGCCTACATGTGAGAAAACTTGTTTACATAGATACACCCCCGCGGCCCCAGCCTACATGTGAGAAAACTTGTTTACATAGATACACCCCCGCGGCCCCAGCCTACATGTGAGAAAACTTGTTTACATAGATACACCCCCGCGGCCCCAGCCTACATGTGAGAAAACTTGTTTACATAGATACACCCCCGCGGCCCCAGCCTACATGTGAGAAAACTTGTTTACATAGATACGCCCCCGCGGCCCCAGCCTACATGTGAGATAACTTGTTTACATAGATACACCCCCGCGGCCCCAGCCTACATGTGAGATAACTTGTTTACATAGATACACCCCCGCGGCCCCAGCCTACATGTGAGATAACTTGTTTACATAGATACACTAATAAAATGTTTTCGGTACCGAAATAATGTGACCGCGACGTTGCCATTAATTCATTTCTAATATGAATTGGAAACGTCGTGCTCTTCACGCGCGCCGGGAGGATTTATTTATTTATAATAATACTTTATGCAACATTACAGTTTAAGCCAAGGCGTTACATAAATCAGTTATACTTTGTAATAATCAGAAATACTACAATACGCGACTGCCTTGGAAGTCTCGTGGGGCGCACTAGGGGAAGGCAACTTCTTTTTTTTGCACTCGTGTGTGATGGATTTGTATCGCACGCGGCGTAAACAAGTGCGCGACGGGTTAGCAGTCTATTACCACCTGACTATGGAGTGATCATTCCCTCCCTTCCATCAATAACTCGGTCGGCCTCTATGGCCGACCCTCAACACTGGTGACCCTGACGTCAACACGTCAGCAACACCCGAAGATCTTCAACACCCCAACATCAGCGACCTTCAACACTGGTGACCCCGACTACACGCAGCCTTCAACCAGAAACTAGCATCGATGACGTCTAGGCAAGAACTCGCAATTTTCAATCCGCCACGAGCCGCAATTGGTTCCACGGTCTAACCAAAGACACTGGTGATCCCGACGACTCTCAACATCATACATGTTAGGAGTTCTTATAGCAGAAATGACCGGGGCAAATGCTCATTAACTTTGGACGTTCTTGATGAACACGTTCTTCAAGAAACAACCCCAAAGGAAGTTGGACGTGGCAGAGCCCCGATGGTTAAATTAAAAATGAGATTGACTTCATCATGACGGATAAACATCAGAGATGTTTCAGTGATTGCTAGGTTTAAAACCGCAAGCGATTACAGACTTGTCCGGGGCACTTTGAATATCGATTTCAAATGTCTAGGCCCCAACCAAAACGCTCCAAAACGTTGTGGGCTCCGAACTATTTCGGATAAAACTGGAAAACCGATTCGTTGCCTTGAAAACCACATGCGATGTTGATCAGAAGCTCGACCAAGCACTCTTCTAGAAGAAAGCACAGAACTCTGAAAGATGAAGCGTACAGGCAATAAGTCAAAACTTTCGAGACAGACTAGAGCTTATGAGTGAAAGACGAGAAAATCCTCTGTCAACTTTGTCAGAACACGGGGCGCTCAGTAAGCAAATTATGAAACTGGTACGACGTAATCTCCGAGCTTTCAACACGCTTTTGTTTGAAAAAGCAACTGAGCAAAACCGGGGGTCGAAAGTGTTCGTCCAGCCACGCAGGAGAAGCCACCTGACGAAGTTGATCACAGCCGCGGTGATAAAGGTCACCTCAAAGCCGGAGATTCTCTCGGAAGTTAAAAACTTCTACAGCCAGCTCTACACCTCCAAGAGCCTAGTCATATTCACAAATAACTTTTAGGGAAAGAAAAATATTCGGCGCGAATGAGACTTGAACCGACGACCCCAGGATCAGATCTCCTGGTGATCTAACCAACTGAGCTATCTATTGTGCCTTCAAGTCAACTGAGCTATCTATCGTGCCTAGTCATATTGTTTTTCACGAGAGGTCATAAAACCTTATTGAAAAACTACAGACCGATTTTGCTCTTGAGCCACGTGTAAAAGCTGTTTTTAAAGGTTATCTCGAATCGTCTTGCGAGAAGACGTCCGAACAGGCCGGATTTCGTAGATGTGGAACCACAGACTAAATCCACACAGTGCGCAAGGTTGTATTGAAAACCGAAGAGTGCAATCGGCCCCTGTGTCTAGCTTTTGTTGACTATGAGAGGGCTTTTGTCTCAATCGAAACCTGTGGTCTGTTCTGGAACCCTGCAGTGATGCCAAGTATCGTCCAAATTCAGAATCAGCAGACCGAACTTATCCACCTGCGTCGAGGAGAGCGACAGGGTTATGTCATATCACCAAAACTGTTTACTAACGCTCTGGAGGAAAGTCGAGTTCACTCGCACTACCAATGCGGAGAGCATTGGTACAATTCTCTGATACAATTTCATCCCCACCAGCTCTCGGACCGGACATGTATCTCACCTAACTGTGCTGTCATCTGCGTACGCAACAACTCCAGGCAAATGCAGCAGGAAAAGGGTCGCAGAAAGAAAAGACCCCTGAGGAACTCCGGCGTCAATAGCCATGAGGTCAGAGGAGCAGCCGTCGATGACTGCTCGGATCGACCGTTCTCTCAGCAAGTCAGTCACAGAAGTCGGCAAGGATACCATAAGATCTCAATGAAGGTGCTTCCTTCCCAAAAGCGTTTTGAAGGCGATCTGTGCAGTCTTGACGATCAAGACTTGTCCAGAAAGAGAACTTTAAAAATCGTAAAACACCGAAAAATAAAGAGTTTGCATTTAATGTGTTACAGTCTTACAGTAAATGATCTACTGATCTGTTTGAAGTCGGAGTGAAGGCGGTGGATGTACGGATAGCTTTTTCACACTTATCTGGCTTGGCTGGCACCGACTTCATACAGATAAGTAGATTGTAGTTTAGGGTTTTTAAAACCCTTTTTCTATATCCAATATTTTCTTTTTATCTGTTGATTTATTTGTTTACGTTTTTCATGTTTGCCTTGCATTGTCACAGCTGTCATGTCATGTCATCACGCTATCAGTCGATGTCTATACATAACCCATAGACATAGAATCTAACCCATGGACATAGAATCATTCTATGTCTATGCATATAAACCATAGACATAGAATGATACTTCCACAGAGAATCTTATTGCTTTTCTTGGACTGACTACTTACTTTTGCCAGTCTTCACTTCTTTTTCTCTTGAACTTCAAATTTTAAATCGTGATCTTCGCGAATTCATATTTCTTGTTGAAATTTTTTCGACTTTTGGCTTAAAAATCCCTTTATCCTGAAGCTCGAAAGTGGGAACATCACCAGGATACTTTCCCTGGGTCACAGCTTGGCCCAGTGACTGGATAAACTTTATACCTTATACTTTATACCTTTATACTTAAACTCAGTGCTTTAAATCTAAAACTAAAAAAGTATTTCTTCAAGACGACCTAAAACTCTATTATATAAATACTTCGAATCAGTGCAATGTCGGCAGTATCTTTACAAAGCGGTATCTTTACACCTTTTACTGTTACGCCTCGCCAGTGGCGCTATAAAGGCAGCGACGGGATCTGGGATCCCGTCAAAAGTCAAAAAGTCAAAAGTCAAAAGTGTTTATTTCATTGAACATATAAAATGATACTTGAACACGTCAATATTATGAATTACATTAGCACTTTTGGCTTTGCGCCTATTCGCAAAGGTGCAGTCTTCCTCAGGAGAAGAATAGGCAAGAAACTCCGAGGGTCGCTCTTTTTAAGTCAATCATATAAATTTTCTTACTTTTAATTTTAATTGACTTAATATCTGAATAACTCTGGAGCTGAGCAATTTATTCCCATGGTTGCTTGTCTAACAGATAATCCGAAATTCTATAATAGCCCTTTTTACAAAGTTTTTGTTTAATTATCGTCTTAAATTTTTCTAAAGGTAGGTTTTGAATACACATGGGAATCTTATTGTAGAAGCGTATACATTGACCCATAAAAGAGTTTGTTACTTTGTAGAGACGGCTGTCTAGTATATCCAAGTTATGTTTGCTTCTAGTGTTTACATTGTGCCTATCACTATTTTTCTTAAACAATTGTTCATTTTTCTTTACATACAAAAGATTATTAAATATATACTGGGACGCAAATGTCAAAATATCTATTTCCTTAAATCTATTTCTAAGAGACATTCTAGGTCTCATTTGATAAATCGCGCGAACAGCCCTTTTCTGCAGGACAAATATCTTATTAATGTCGGCAGCATTACCCCACAGCAAAATGCCATATGACATAAGGCTGTGGAAGTAACTGAAATATACGGTTCTCGCGGTTTCTACGTCCGATAATTGACGGATTTTTTTAACCGCGTAAGCTGCTGAACTGAGTCTGTTCGCTAACTTATCAATATGAGGACCCCATTGAAGCTTTGCGTCAATAGTGATACCTAAGAATACAGTAGATTCTACAACTTCCAGTTTTTCATTTTTAACCTGTACATTGGTATTAAACTGTTTAACGTTAGGCAAGGTAAATTTAACACATTTGGTTTTTTTCTCGTTCAAGAGTAGGTTATTTGCAGTGAACCATTCAACTACCTTTGAGATCGCAATATTCACGTCGTCATAATTAGTGTCATATCTTTTCACTTTAAATAAAAGTGATGTGTCATCTGCAAATAATACGATCTCATGGGCCTCTTTAACAAGAAAAGGCAAATCATTAATGTACAGGAGAAACAAGAATGGTCCTAAAATTGAACCCTGCGGGACGCCCATACAGACTGTGGACCCAGGTGATCTAGTGCCGTTAACCTCAACCTTCTGGATCCTATTACACAAATAAGATTCCAAAAGCCTAAGTGCATTTCCTCTTATGCCATAGTGATGTAATTTTCTGATTAGAGTCTCATAGTGAACACAGTCAAAAGCCTTGGACAAATCACAGAAGACTCCAAGAGCATCATGTGAATCCTCCCAGGCCTCAAAAATGTGACGAATAAGTTCAACACCGGCATCGGTTGTTGAACGACCCCGTGTGAATCCAAATTGATTAATATTCATAAGTTTATTAGCATAGAAGTGAGTAGTTATTTGACTAAGGATAATTTTTTCAAAAATTTTGCTAAGTACTGGTAGTATTGAAATAGGTCTAAAGTTGGTGGGGTCAGATGTACTACCAGCTTTAAACAGAGGAATTACTTTACTATGTTTCATCAAATCAGGAAACACACCACCATCGACACAACTATTGAAAATAAACACTAAATGTGGAGCAATACAATCTATTATACAATTTATTACTTTTACTGAAAGACCATCAAGGTCCGCAGTCTTTTTCATGTTTAACATTTTAAAAGTTTTAAGAATGTCAACAATTCTTATGTGTGAAAAACTGAAATGAACCTTACTTTCGTCTACATTTTGCTTGAGTAGCGATTCAGCGAGAGCGGGAGATGAGCCAAGTGATTGAGTAGTGGAGACTGGAATGTCAGTGAAAAACCTTTCAAACTCTGTAGCAATAGCTACATCGGAAGTTAGGATTTTGTCATTAATATTGAGCTTAAAATCAAACTTGCGAGCCTTAACCCTTCCCGTCTCACTATTAATAATTTTCCAAGAAGTCTTAACGATATTACTACTATTTTTAATTTTGTTTCTAACAAACATAGCCTTCGCCGCTTTACATACACGTTTAAATGTTTTGGAATAAGCTCTAACATACTCAACAAAAGTTTCAGAATGGTTATATGCTTTCTCACCATAGAGATCATATAGCCTTTCCCTGCTTTTGTGAATTCCCACTGTCGCCCAATCACTAAACTTCAAGGAGTCATTAATTTTTAGCGTCTTGGATTTAAACACAATGTCATATTCATGCTTAGATAAACTGAGTACAGAGTTATAAAGTTTGTTAGGATCATCACTCTCAAATCTTAGATCTGGTAGTTTGGTGATCATATTACTTCTGTAATTCTCAAGCCTTATGTCACTAATAGGCACATATTTGATACCTCTTTCTACAGCCTTTCCACGAAGCGCATCAAAGGAAACTAGTTGGCCCGAGTGATCCGATGGTAACTTGTGGATAACAGATTTTTCCGAGGGATCAAAATTTGTATATATGTTATCAAGACACGTTTTGGAAGTTGCGGTAATTCGTGTAGGCTCTAGAAATAGATTGCGCAAATTATAACACTTAAACAAGGATATGATTCTTTTACTAAGAGAACTATTTTCCAATAAGTCGACATTAAAGTCTCCACAAACTACAATGTTTTTATTATTATTACTAATTTTGAATAGTGCTTCCTCCATGATTTTTTCAAAGGATTCATATGATGATTTGGGCGGTCTGTATACGCATAATACAATAAGCTGCTCAAGCTCTATACAGGCTAATTCAGTAGTGCGCTCAACAGACAAGCTTACTATGTCATTACGTTCTTTAAACTTTAAATTGTTACGAGCAAATATAGCGGAACCTCCTCGTATGGCTTTACTTCTGCTGAATGCACTAGCAACTTGGTGATTATTGAAGCCAAATATTAACTGATGACTACGCAACTAGTGCTCGGTAATACATAAAATATCAACTTTATAACAGTTAATAAATAGCTCAACCAATAATTCTTTGTGTTCCATTCCTTCTAAATTTTGATGCACCAAGTTTATACAATTATTATTTTTCACAGACGGAACATCCTTAGTCATATTGGAGTTGCTAGGAAATCCTTGTCCTTTTTTTGGAGAGGGATTTCCTATTGTCTCACTACTTAGTTTAAAGAATTTTGTTGTATATAAATATTGCTATTATTAATAGCATTTGTCTTAAAATTATGTATGCAATAGGCTACAGTTGTAGCTAAATGTCGTTTACATTTTTTTCTTAAGTACATAGTACTTTTCGTCAGAATAATATTATTAATAAATTTATTTGTATCGAAATACATAATAGCGTCAGCGTCACTATGACTACATAGAATACTATGCACATATGTGTTGATTTTAAAAATTAATTTGTTATGTGCTTGCGTCCAGTTACTGAAATAAGGGAAGGCACAAAAAACGAACTTACAATTAGTTTTATTTTTAATGTCTAGCAAAGTGCACAAGCCCTTATTTAAGTCTACACGGGAGATGTTTCGAGAGTTTCCAAACATAATTAATACAGTTGTTTTACAATCAAAATTATCATTTGCTATCTTTGAAATCATCGAATTAAAAGTTATGCCTGGATAGCTATTATTAATTATGCTTTGGTTTAAATAAGTGCTTAATACCACTCCGAAACCGCTCCCTATGTCATCCGAATAAACCACAGTCTTCGGTGATACCCGCTCCGCTTCAGCAGTCATGCCCCCGGCCCCCCCTCTCCGACATGCCTCCGCATAGCTAGTGCGTACCGTGCGGGGTCGTGAGGTGGGCGCTTGTGCCCTTGCATCGGCGGGTGTAGTGCACTGTATACGGGGTGGAGTCGGGGGGGGCGGGGGGGAGGGCGCGCGCGCCCCGGTGGCAGCGGCCGCCTCGCACGCCGCCATTGATAAGCGCTTGCGGCGGCGGCGACGCCTGGCGGAGCGGCCATCACCCTGTGTCACGGTCACAGCAACGCATGCAGTACTGGGGTCAGACTGCATGGGCGTTGGTGCCTCCACTGTCTGTTTATTCGTATTTTTCTTATTACTAAATTTACATCCTAGTTTTGAATCGGGTACATTTACAATAGTCGTGTTCCCGTGACGGTTTAGCTGTAAACTCTTAGATTCACCAGTTTCATTAGTATACGAATTTACACTGAAGTTCGATAACGAGAAGGAAGCACACATATCGTCGACTTTGTCACACGACTGCGCAGGTGGTGCGAGTGAGGCCGCGGTGTTACACACAGGCAACAAGGACGGCAGAGAATTCTGATTGCAACTACACGAGCGATTGCTGGTCAGAAACTCGAATGTGCTAGCATTATATTTTGATAACTCTAATAGTTCATCCATCGCCACCACATGCTTATCTATAGTTTTTAAAGCGGTTGCATAATTGGCAGAAAGTCAGGACTCTAATTGGAATCTAATTGATTGGAACCACAGCTGGCCAAGACCTACACTTCGCTCCGTATCGCTTACCACCTTTTATTATTAATTTTGTATCTAGTATATCACGAGCCATAGTGTAGGCAGGTTTACCCACTTGTGTTCCGTAATAAATTACTCAGTATATTTTACCTCAGTTCTTCATTTCCCTCTTACCTTCCCTCACCACCTAGGTTGTTGCGTTCGCCTAGGATTCTAACCCTAAGGACCTAGAATCCTCGACGTAACGCCCAGGTATTCTATACTTACACCTAGGACTTAGTTACCTAAAGTCCTAAAGCCTAGGTGTAATCCTAGTCTACTTCAATACTTGTACTTCACTTTATACTTGTGGTATTCACCCAGAACTCTAAATCCTAGGTGTAATACTACAAGGTACGTAGCACATTTTAAAGCTATGTTTTTGTTTTTCCGTTTTTGAAGTCGGTTAAATTTTTTATAAAACGTTTATTTATTTTTCTAATTATTTTTAAATAATAGAAATTACGTGTGAAACAATGTAAGTGCCTATATTTCCCTGGGATTCCATCAACAGATCCTGACTTTAGTAACTATCAGACTAACTCTGGAGTATACTCTTTCGAATGTCCATAAATGGCGGAGAAATCGGTGAACACACATTAAAAAAAGATACGTCGAACATAAAACTCCTACTTTTTGGAAGTCGGTTAAAAAAATATTATTATTATTATTAAAAAAATTATCACTCAATAATCTTTTCGCCTTTCATTTTCGCTCCGGACGAGGAATTTCAAATTGTGATAAGAACATTTTTTTTTTTGGGGGAATTCGTTTGTTTTACAACAAATTAAGATTTTAATATTGTAGTATGGTATGACCCAGGTACTAAGAAACGAGACACACTCTTAATTTCTGGTTTCCTAGTACATATAACTCTGACTTTCTCGGGTGGTCCACCAAGATGGACATTAAATAAGGCACTTTATAAAATTTACGTGTGTAAATGTGACTGTTTCGAAGGGAGGCCCGTGCCCCTCGGTGGGGCCGTATGTAGGCTGGTGAAAAAAAGTGGCTGTCGGTCTCAAACACTCGTTCAACGGCCAGAAAAAGCCGGCAGCGGTGGGGTGTAAAGAAAACCTTTATTTAATCATTTATGTACCACAAAAAATAACGACACCGGTACTTAGCGCTACCAAATAATTTCGATACCGAAATTTTTAGCTACCAAAAATAGCGGTACCGCTATTTATTAGTACGACGTCATGACGTCGTTTATGACGTCATATCGATTACCGTTTTAACATATATTTCTTCGGTTATTCAAGCCCTGCCAACAGAACATCAGCGTTCCTACCTGTGGGGAAGAGCGATATGCTGAGCTGGGATCCTTTTTGTCCCTGCAGCACTCACTTATTTGAATGTATGAGACTTAAAGATCATTTTTAGTGCAAAACTGTTATCTCCTACCAAAGTGTGTGCTGAAAATACAAAATAAGCGTTATCTATAGTAGCTCTCGTAACCCGATCAGTGAGGTTAAGCAAAGTACAAAGAGGCGGGGAACCTGATAGTTGACTAAAGGGGCAATTTATCACGAGCGTTTCCGTGCTTCGGAGGGCTGATTAGCTGTCGGTCCCGGCTGTTTTCGATTGACTACAGTCGTTAAAAGCTATTGTAAGGTTTTGAAAACTGACACCAAGGTTAGTCAAGTTTGCCACACACTTGACTAAAACTACACGATACGAAGAAGAACTGGCTTTGTCGACCTAATCAATATAAAAACCCATGCCAAACTACAGCTTCCTTTCTATCAGTCTCTGAGCCGCCAATAGACAGACTACGTACGAATATGGCGAAGTTTCATTGACTACAGAACCTTCCCGACGGCTGGAAGGCCATCCACTGCAACTGACGACGACCATGTCAATAAGGTGAAGCAAATTGTAATGCAAAATCGTCGTGACAGTGTGAGAGATAGCCAAAGACGTCGGCGTACCAAAAACAACAGTACACCGCATATTAACTAACTTTTTTGCAAATAGCTCGCGTCTCTGCTCTACTTTTTTAGCCGTGTGGTGATCCGTTGAGAATAACACCACTCCATTTGTTTCCGTGTGTGTCGTAAGAGGCGAGTAAGGAAACACAAATGAAACCTGCCTCCTAGTAATCCATCTTAGGCAACGACACCTCAGTTTGTTTTGAATCTGAGGTGGCGTCCTATGGTCTCATGCGGTGTGCTAGGCTGTGTGAAGGGCCGTCTGGTTCGCGACCACCCTCCTACCGAAGTCTGACGCCAAACAGCTTGCTGTGTTCCGTTGATGCGTAGGAGTACCAGTGCCTTAATTGGTATGAGTTAACTCGCTCCATCGTCGACCTCATCTATGACCTTAGTCAAGAGTTAACCCATATCATAATAAATAAAATAAAAAAACTCATGCCAAAATATCTAAATTTCATGCAAAAACAGCGCAGAATGGACGTTGCTAATGAGATGCTTTCTGAAGCACGAAACGATTCCACGTTTATGAACGGCATCATAACCGGTGATGAGACGCGGGCCTACGAGAACCACATAGAAACAGAGCATCCGAATGAGTCGTTTCAGGTGAGCCGAAACCAAAACGAGGCGGTAAAAGAAAATGCGACGAAGGCGCTGAAAGCCATCCCGATATAATAATAATAATACATTTATTTATTTTCTATAGATATCGGCGTATGAAAAGTCGTTTGAGGATTGGTTAAGGAAGACAAATAAAGTATGATTAAAATTACCCCTTGTGTTTCATTTACAATGTCCGGGTACTTTTGGGGCACAGTAGTACATAGGCTGATAAAAACACATTTCCCTCCTTTGCGTCGCGCAGTCGGGTAAAAGTAGAGTTTTATTAGGTCTCCAATTGGGTAGATGACTGATCTTGAATATCATATACAGGGTGGTCCAGAAGGTGACGTCAACCATTTTTTTTAGAGGGTGAATCCGAAAATAGCCCATGTATGTTCCGCGATTTTTTGTAGTTTAGAAGTTATGATTTTTTGAAAACGTTTTTTCGAATTTTCTACCAGCGCTACTTAAAAAATCATTACTTGTAAGAAGATTGCGTAATCGCTATAACTTGTCTAAGGTTCATTTACAAGCGGGTTAACAACTTTTTGGGCGTGTCTGTGGTTGAAAATACCACAATATGTTCTATGTATTTGCTACTACGAAACCGTCTACGATTGTCCCTGCTTAACGTAAATCTTGACCAAGGTCATAGATGAGATCGACGATGGAGCGAGTTAACCCAGAAAATGCCAATCAAGGCACTGGTACTCCCACGCACCGATGGAACACAGCAAGTTTTTTGGCGTCGGACTTCGGTAGGAGGGTGGTCGCGAACCAGACGGCCATAGGACCATAGGACGACACCTCGGATTAAAAAACAAACTGAGGTATTGTTGCCTAAGATGGATTATTAAGAGGCAGGTCTCATTTTTGTTTCCTTAGTCGCCTCTTACGACACCCACGGAACGAGATGGGGTGGTGTTATTCTAAACCGAACACCACACGGCATAAATTTAAACCATGATCCACATTGCCAAGGTTCTTTTTATTTTTTTATGGTGGTACCTGATATTACTATCAATCACCGCCAAAAATCATATTCATAAAAGTTCAAAAGAAAGAGAAAAAAAAATTCGATGTCAGGTAGAAATTATGAAAAAAGTTATGAAATGCCTTGTAACTTCTAAACCACAAAAAATCGTAGAAACGAGGGTGATTCGGATGCCCCTGGTGATGGTCTACCTCTCGGCTTCCGCTTATCACTATTTTTTGAGACTCCCTGTATAGGTATGTCTAGTTGTTTTGGTTGTACGAGTTGTCCGACGATGATAAGTATTGTAAACCATGCCACTCCACGCCGTCACTATCAAGTACAGGCTAAATGCGCACAGGAACAAAGGCAGCCTTGCTGAAATAAATAAATTATAGATAAATAAAATCATTTAATATCAGGCATCCAAGGCCCATAGATACATACCTTACAGACTAACATACATATGAAGTGAAATGTCTAGACCTAGAATATCCTTCTAAAGAACCTGTTTTTCAACAACCTACGTTGATGTAACTACTTTTGATGGCGCGGCAATAGTACAAATGTTTAATCCCGGTATAACATATACCGGTATACAAAATTGGCAACCGTTACAACATAAATTGTATATGTTATGTTAATGTTGAGCTATTTTTACTGAATAAAATTTATCTAACAAAAACTTTGTAGGATTATGCGTAAAATGATGTCTTACCTTACTTACTAGAAAATAAGTAAGGTCTGGCGGCCCTGGGATCTTGGTCTATTACATCTCTGCTTGATTAGACAATACCAGTCGTATCGAAGTTGTTTGGGATGTATACCAAAGGGACAGCCTGAAAGCTTTGATGCGAGCGAAGATAAGAAAGGGAGTAAACAAAAGAGTAGCTCCGTTCAATGAAATGCCAAAGAATTAGGAGGACTTTCTCAGGGTTAACAAAAACAAAACTGAACTATTTGTTTTCCTGACACCTGAATTGGTTAACTTTTCGATACCAAAACTTAAGCAACTTTATGCAGAATACCAGTGTTTTGTCCTTTGGACAAAGCTTATGCTGAGCTATGGCCTTTTTGTTGCATTCTGACACACACACAACACTAGAATAACTCTGTAACCTTTAATGTGTATTTGTACTTCTGACTGTTTTGAATGTTGTGTGTATGTTTTAAAGCAATGAATAAATTCTTTGTCTTTTATCTTTGTCAAATATGAAAATGAAGTTGTTGGCTCTACTGCCGCTTCTGATTTGACTAATTTAGCCCCATGCTCATATGACAAGAGGACGCCAGGACGCGTATATTTTTGCATTTGGCAGATTCTGTTCAAAAAGGGTGCAAAAGTGGATACCGACGTCTCGGTAGTTAGCTTTGCACTTTTTACCGACTTCAAAAAAGGAGAAGGTTCTATGTTCGACTGTATGTATTTTTTTAATGTATGTTCACCGATTTCTCCACCAATTATGAACTGATTTTCAAATTTTTTTTTTGTTCGAAAGCGTATACTGAGGTCAGAGGTGGTCCCATATAAATTTTATTGAAAATGATTCAGCGCTTTTAAAAAAATCAACAAAAATAAAAAATACTATAAACCAAAACATCATCTAAATACATGAGTGATCTGCTAATAGGCATTGTAATCTGCAAAAAATACTAGTTATCTACTTTGTCCGAACTGTTGTTGGGATTGAAGTCGGTGACTCATGCGTTTTTAACGTGGAAAATTATTCAAACAAAATACTCCCGAATAATTATACTGCGCTGCGCGTTACTCCTAGTCAGGGTCACCAGTGTTGTTGACGTCGGGGTCACGAGTGTTGAGGGTCGGCCACAGAGGCCGCCCGAGTGATTGATGGAAGGGAGGAAATGATCACTTCATAGTTATATGGTACTAGACTAGAAAAATGATTATTGGAAGATGAGACTGGCTTATATACTAGCAACCCTACGTGCTAAGATCATACTAAATTACTAAGATAGATTGACGTCAATCGACAGATGAGATATATTTGTCCTATGTATGCGCATTCCTGAGCGTGCCGTTACAATACTCCTCCTTTGGAAAAAAAAACATTTGTACAAAATAATAAGAAAATCTATCCCACAATAAAAAATTACAAATCACAACTATCGTTAGAATTTGCTGATGCGGCCGACGACGTGCTAAAATGCTGATGCGACGTCGTCTTCTACGCCCATGCGCCGTAAACTTGTGAACTACTTTTCGCTATTACTTAATACCAGGTTTATAGTAAAATCATAGCTCAAAAGGAAAAATGCTGACAACCTCTCACCGTTATACATCATGGTTCATCTAATAACCCTCAAAATGTTATGTCAAATGTGGCATCAGTTGGTTCTAAACCTCTGATGTTCTGCCTACTCCGATAGGGATTAGAGTCGTGAGCTTATGTATGTATTTATGAAGGGTAGAAGATGTTCTCCGATGCTTTTAGTTCTCAAACCAAATCATTTTCTTTCAGCAATCAGTTGTCAATACTATTCAGCAGTCATCTAAATACCTCTAAAAAGTAAAAAAATAACTGCTGACTAAACTACTAAACCGATTTTGATGATTAGGGTGTCATTAGAAAGCAGATTATGTGTCGATCTGTTTTTAAATGTCCATTTCTTATACCCCTCCGAACTGGATTCTTTAAAAAATATATATGTTGATTTATTACATGAAAGGGTGATTTGAGGTGATTATGTTTAAAAATGTTTTTTTTTATAATAGGTATTCTTACTATTAAACAAGTTATGCTTTTTTTAAGTCGCGCTGGTAGAAAATTCGAAAAAACGCTTTCAAATACTCATATAAAAAAAATCTAGGAGTATATACTTATGGGGTATTTTCGAATTCACCCAGGGGTGAGGAATCTAAAAAAATATGGTCGAAAAAAAACTTATATCTATAAGTTTTTTTTCGACCATATTTTTTTAGATTCCTCGCCTATCAAAAATTGTTGTCTGTCTCTTTCTTACAAAACGAAATTTTGTATTGAATTTATATGGCGGGACTCAACTGTGACGTCATCGTTTAGTATTTCCTTCTCTGTCTAATTGAGAGATTTAAACGTTCATATCTTTCTTTTTTTTAAAGATATTAAAAAACTATTTGAACCAGGCTACTTATAAGGTAAAGAAGCTTAAAAAAAGTAATCATCTACCCCAATGGGGTTTACTTTGTTAATGTAATCTATAACGTAGGTGTCGTTGCGTAGGGCGGTGTTTCCATGGAGCTGGACAAAGTATGCGCGGAGTCGGTGCAGGACCTGATGGCCACCATCGCCAAACTGGACTCAAATGGAGTGCAGGTGGTAGCGGAGCGCACCTCCCCCCACCCCGTGCACTCCTCCACCTCGCCCGCCGCGCGCCCGCAGCCCGGTATGTACACTATAGTACAGACATTAAAGGTTATTTTCACAAGCGTTTCCGTGCTTCAAAGAGCACGCTGAACCGTCGGTCCCGGCTGTTATCGATTGACTACAGTCGCAGTCGTTAAACCAAATTACCCATTTGGTGGTTTGAAAAACCTTGACACGAGATTTAGTCAAGTTTGTCACATACTTGATAATACCCATACGATGAGAATGGAGGCTACAGATATTTAAACAAGTTCATTAGCACTTTCAGTCATTGTATGATTTACGATCCACATTAAAAATAAGCAACAACGTCGGTCCCAAGTGCGCTCCCTGAGGGATGCCTGAGAAAACCACAAAGATAACTTAAGAAGTCCATTTTAATTTCCAATTTTTGGTGTTAAATATTTGGTTTAAATTAGATTAGACCCTTTCTTGCTTTCAATTTATAAATTAGGCAGTATACACCTAATTAAATGTGTAATTATGTCTTGATTTGTGATATCAATAGCTTTTCTGAACTCTGAACATACAGGTAAATTGTTAAATTTTGTTATCATTACTGCATTATAGAAACCTATTCGCACGGCGGTGCTTATCTGTTAAAGGCACTAGAAATGTGAAGTAATTTAACACATTTTTGCAGAAAAGACGTTGACCGCTGTCGGCGGCGGCGCCAGCGACCCCAACGAGGACTGGTGCGCCGTCTGCATGGACGGCGGCGAGCTCATGTGCTGCGACAAGTGCCCCAAGGTCTTCCACCAGTACTGCCACATACCCACCATCGACAAGCTGCCAGAGTGAGTGTGACGTACTCTTTTACTTAACAATCCGGCTCGAAGGACTATAAAATGTTGAGGTAGTTCCCCATACTTTTTTTTTATTACAAGATGGGTTAACTCTTGACCTCAATCTTGACCATAAAGGTCAAAGATGAGGTCGACGATGGAGCGAGTTAACCCAAAAAATGCCTATAAAAGCACTGGTACTCCCACGCACCGACGGAACACAGCAGCTATTTGGCGTTGGACTTCGGTAGGAGGGTGGTCGCGAACCAGACGGCCCTTTACAGAGCCTACCACACCGCATGAGACCATAGGACGACACCTCAGATTCAGAAAAAATGAAGTGTCGTTGCCTGGGATGGATTACTAAGAGGCAGGTCTCATTTGTGTTTTCTTAGTCGCCTCTTACGACACCCACGGAAAGAGATGAGGTGGTGTTATTCTCAACCAGGCACCACAAGGCTAAAAAATATACTTCAACATGTAAGCATTGTATCAACAAATTTTTAATAAAACTTTTGGTGCCATCTTCTATGTCTTTGCAGAACTAATATTTGCAGAACTTTTTTTGCCGTGTGATGATCGGTTGAGAATAATACCACCCCATTTCTTTCTTTGGGTGTCGTAAGAGGCGACTAAGGAAACACAAATGAGACCTGTTTCCTAGTAATCCATCCCAGGCAACGACACTTCATTTATCTGAATCTAAGGTGTCGTCCTATGGTCTCATGCGGTGTGGTAGGCTCTGTAAAGGGCCGTCTGGTTCGCGACCACCCTCCTACCGAAGTCCAACGCCAAATAGCTGCTGTGTTCCGTCGGTGCGTGGGAGTACCAGTGCTTTTATAGGCATTTTCTGGGTTAACTCGCTCCATCGTCAACCTCATCTTTGACCTTTATGGTCAAGATTGAGGTCAAGAGTTAACCCATCTTATAATAAAATATATATATATATATATATATATTTCATTGATTTTTGAGTTACAATTTCTTGAAATGAAAGTATTATCCAATCGAAATTTTAGGAGCTCCTAATCTGTAATCTTGACCGTTTATCCGTTCCCTAAGCTTATGTTTGGTTTAGCTGTAAAGTATCTGCCTAACCCATATACCGTTTGGTTCCTGTTACAGTGAGTCTGAGACGTGGCAATGCCTGCTGTGTGTGAACTTCGCGGAGCTGCCTCCGGAGCAGGCGTGGGACGGGCCGGGACTGTCACCGCGGCAGCAGAAGGTCAATACAATACAATATAATAACTTTGTTCAACTAACACTTCCACGCAAAAGAAAAACTAAATAAGTAAATAAATAAACGCTACACACTCAAAGACTCACACTAAGTTTTTCCCTTTTGTCGTGGGTGCCTTGGAACATACTTAAACACAAATACGAAAACCCATGACCCGAGATCAAACATCTGCTTTTTACACAAATATTTGCCCCGACTGCGAATCGAACCTAGGACCCGCCGATCAAGAGGCAGCCGTCCAGCTGCCAACTACAACAATTAGTCAGCTGCCAACTCTTCCCAGGCACTGTAGAAATCAGTAAGTGGAATGCGAGGGTTTTTGCTGTATTGCGGGCGAAAGGCTGACAACCTATCACCAAATGTGACGTCAAGTGGTTTCAGAACCAATTGACGTTCTGCCTACTCCGAAAGGGATTGTAGGCGGGACTGTATGGATATTCAACTAACATTAGAATACAGAGAACAAATTAAATTTAAAATTTTATTTTAACTAATTTGGGGAGAGAGGGGAGTATTTTAAAAAGTTACGATGCGTTACAGGGGCGGGAGGGGAGATTTTGAACTACACGTTACGTAACATTGTTTTTTTTTAACCCAAAGGTATTTAAGCGACTTTCCGGTACTTTACGACACAAAAGTGTGACTTTTAAGTAAAATTTGTCACTCTGTGGTTACTTAACGTTTTACTAGGAGGGAGGGGGGTACAGAAAAACTACTACGCGTTACTTGGGGGAAGGGGGTCAAAAATCTCCAAAAATGGCGTTATCTAATAGTTGAACGCTCCCTATACATGGTGTGGTATATGACAGGTGGTGGAGCGCGTGACGCTGGAGCTGTACTGCCAGTACGAGCCGAGCCTCGCCTTCCGCGAGCCGGTGCCGCTCACCGACACGCACTACTACGACAAGGTACGGACGTCACTATACTCATTTATTTATTTTATTTGACACTACAGGTTATATCGTGCCCGACTGTGCGATAAAATGTAGCTTATGTTGTTTCCCAGACTAGTCGAATTTCATCAAAATCGGTTCGGTAGTTTAGGCGTGAAAGATGGACAGACAGACAGAGTTACTTTCGCATTTATAATATTAGTAAGGAAGTACGGACTGTTTTTTATTTAACTACAGGGTGAAATTGAAAATAATCGACGAACTTTGAGGGATGAATCTACCCATGATTACGAACTTTTTCTATGGAACCAACTTTCCTACTAAATAAAAATAAAAATCTGCTGTTCCATACAAAAGTTCAACCAAAATATATGGAACTACAGATTTTTATTTTTTAGTAGGAAAGTTGGTTCCATAGAAAAAGTTGTTCGTAATCATACATCTACCCAGATTCACCCCTCTAAGTTTGTCGAATGTTTTCAATTTCACTCTGTAAAATGTTAATTTTAATAATTTATATTTTTAATTATCATATTATGGACTGAAATGACTACACAATCTTAAATATAAAATTGTAGGTCCTGATTCACTGACTCATCAATGCCCAGCCCAAACCATTAGACCTAGAAAGCTGAAAGGCAAAAATATGGTTTTTATGACGTAGGCAAGCACTAAGAAAGAATTTTTCGAAATTCAACCCCTAATAAGGGGTTGAAATGGGGGTTTAAAGTTTGAATTGAGAAAACAATGTTTTTGGACGTGTCTACTCGAAACTTCGTCAAGATATACCTTGAAGCAAATAAACGGACACGTGTTTTACTATTTTTCTAAAATCATCCCCTAACCCTAAGGGGTCAAGAATGAAATGGGTGACTAAAAGAATTCTTTTCGCGAGCGTAGCCGCGGGAAAAAGCTAGTTTTATTATGTTTATGGCATGTTGTCGCCTCTTAAGGACTTAATTACTTCAATGTTTGCTATTATTAAATATTTGCTGCATTAATAATGTTTGCGATATTTTCAGATAACGCAGCCGATGTGCCTAGACATGATCCGTATGAAGCTCCAGCCGGACTCGAGCGCGCGCTACTCCAACGTCGACCAGTTCGTGGCCGACTGCCGGCTCATGTTCCGGAACGCGTACCACTACAACCCGGTCAGTACACTGCACTACACTACACTACACTACACTACTCCAACGTCGACCAGTTCGTGGCCGACTGCCGGCTCATGTTCCGGAACGCGTACCACTACAACCCGGTCAGTACACTGCACTACACTACACTACACTACACTACTCCAACGTCGACCAGTTCGTGGCCGACTGCCGGCTCATGTTCCGGAACGCGTACCACAACAACCCGGTCAGTACACTGCACTACACTACACTACACTACACTACTCCAACGTCGACCAGTTCGTGGCCGACTGCCGGCTCATGTTCCGGAACGCGTACCACTACAACCCGGTCAGTACACTGCACTACACTACACTACACTACTCCAACGTCGACCAGTTCGTGGCCGACTGCCGGCTCATGTTCCGGAACGCGTACCACTACAACCCGGTCAGTACACTGCACTACACTACACTACACTACACTACTCCAACGTCGACCAGTTCGTGGCCGACTGCCGGCTCATGTTCCGGAACGCGTACCACTACAACCCGGTCAGTACACTGCACTACACTACACTACACTACACTACTCCAACGTCGACCAGTTCGTGGCCGACTGCCGGCTCATGTTCCGGAACGCGTACCACAACAACCCGGTCAGTACACTGCACTACACTACACTACACTACACTACTCCAACGTCGACCAGTTCGTGGCCGACTGCCGGCTCATGTTCCGGAACGCGTACCACTACAACCCGGTCAGTACACTGCACTACACTACACTACACTACTCCAACGTCGACCAGTTCGTGGCCGACTGCCGGCTCATGTTCCGGAACGCGTACCACTACAACCCGGTCAGTACACTGCACTACACTACACTACACTACACTACTCCAACGTCGACCAGTTCGTGGCCGACTGCCGGCTCATGTTCCGGAACGCGTACCACTACAACCCGGTCAGTACACTGCACTACACTACACTACACTACACTACTCCAACGTCGACCAGTTCGTGGCCGACTGCCGGCTCATGTTCCGGAACGCGTACCACTACAACCCGGTCAGTACACTGCACTACACTACACTACACTAAACTACTCCAACGTCGACCAGTTCGTGGCCGACTGCCGGCTCATGTTCCGGAACGCGTACCACTACAACCCGGTCAGTACACTGCACTACACTACACTACACTACACTACTCCAACGTCGACCAGTTCGTGGCCGACTGCCGGCTCATGTTCCGGAACGCGTACCACTACAACCCGGTCAGTACACTGCACTACACTACACTACACTACTCCAACGTCGACCAGTTCGTGGCCGACTGCCGGCTCATGTTCCGGAACGCGTACCACTACAACCCGGTCAGTACACTGCACTACACTACACTACACTACACTACTCCAACGTCGACCAGTTCGTGGCCGACTGCCGGCTCATGTTCCGGAACGCGTACCACTACAACCCGGTCAGTACACTGCACTACACTACACTACACTACACTACTCCAACGTCGACCAGTTCGTGGCCGACTGCCGGCTCATGTTCCGGAACGCGTACCACTACAACCCGGTCAGTACACTGCACTACACTACACTACACTACACTACACTACTCCAACGTCGACCAGTTCGTGGCCGACTGCCGGCTCATGTTCCGGAACGCGTACCACTACAACCCGGTCAGTACACTGCACTACACTACACTACACTACACTACTCCAACGTCGACCAGTTCGTGGCCGACTGCCGGCTCATGTTCCGGAACGCGTACCACTACAACCCGGTCAGTACACTGCACTACACTACACTACACTACACTACTCCAACGTCGACCAGTTCGTGGCCGACTGCCGGCTCATGTTCCGGAACGCGTACCACTACAACCCGGTCAGTACACTGCACTACACTACACTACACTACACTACTCCAACGTCGACCAGTTCGTGGCCGACTGCCGGCTCATGTTCCGGAACGCGTACCACTACAACCCGGTCAGTACACTGCACTACACTACACTACACTACACTACTCCAACGTCGACCAGTTCGTGGCCGACTGCCGGCTCATGTTCCGGAACGCGTACCACTACAACCCGGTCAGTACACTGCACTACACTACACTACACTACACTACACTACACTACTCCAACGTCGACCAGTTCGTGGCCGACTGCCGGCTCATGTTCCGGAACGCGTACCACTACAACCCGGTCAGTACACTGCACTACACTACACTACACTACACTACACTACTCCAACGTCGACCAGTTCGTGGCCGACTGCCGGCTCATGTTCCGGAACGCGTACCACTACAACCCGGTCAGTACACTGCACTACACTACACTACACTACTCCAACGTCGACCAGTTCGTGGCCGACTGCCGGCTCATGTTCCGGAACGCGTACCACTACAACCCGGTCAGTACACTGCACTACACTACACTACACTACACTACTCCAACGTCGACCAGTTCGTGGCCGACTGCCGGCTCATGTTCCGGAACGCGTACCACTACAACCCGGTCAGTACACTGCACTACACTACACTACACTACACTACTCCAACGTCGACCAGTTCGTGGCCGACTGCCGGCTCATGTTCCGGAACGCGTACCACTACAACCCGGTCAGTACACTGCACTACACTACACTACACTACACTACTCCAACGTCGACCAGTTCGTGGCCGACTGCCGGCTCATGTTCCGGAACGCGTACCACTACAACCCGGTCAGTACACTGCACTACACTACACTACACTACACTACACTACTCCAACGTCGACCAGTTCGTGGCCGACTGCCGGCTCATGTTCCGGAACGCGTACCACTACAACCCGGTCAGTACACTGCACTACACTACACTACACTACACTACTCCAACGTCGACCAGTTCGTGGCCGACTGCCGGCTCATGTTCCGGAACGCGTACCACTACAACCCGGTCAGTACACTGCACTACACTACACTACACTACACTACTCCAACGTCGACCAGTTCGTGGCCGACTGCCGGCTCATGTTCCGGAACGCGTACCACTACAACCCGGTCAGTACACTGCACTACACTACACTACACTACTCCAACGTCGACCAGTTCGTGGCCGACTGCCGGCTCATGTTCCGGAACGCGTACCACTACAACCCGGTCAGTACACTGCACTACACTACACTACACTACACTACTCCAACGTCGACCAGTTCGTGGCCGACTGCCGGCTCATGTTCCGGAACGCGTACCACTACAACCCGGTCAGTACACTGCACTACACTACACTACACTACACTACTCCAACGTCGACCAGTTCGTGGCCGACTGCCGGCTCATGTTCCGGAACGCGTACCACTACAACCCGGTCAGTACACTGCACTAAAGTACACCACTACATACAAGTAGCACCACTCAGTACACTAGGTACGGACGGCCGCAACTCGGGCTACCACACGCGTGCACTCTGTGCTGTTGTGATAAGAGCGGTTTTGCGCTGGCCTCTGCACATAACACTAATCCATTGTCGACCACAATTTTATAGTATACTTTTAAACAAAGTAAATGGTTTTTTTTTAAATTTATTTTGACGCAATTTGATACATTCTTTTTGGTAATTGAATTAAGTAACAAAATATAGTCTGCATTCATAAAAAAATGTTTTTGATCGACTTGAAACAGTTCTTTCATCAATCATGGAAAGCTTACTTTTCAAGATGTAACATGGGCTATAATTTTCTCAACAGAACGGAACTTTTGGGGCTGGAATCGCGGATACTAACCAGAAGTTTAATAAACGGTTCATAATATTAATTTACAGCCGGACTCCCAAATATACAAAGACGCCAAGCGGCTTGAAGAGTTCTACGACGTACAACTACTGAAGTGGCTGCCGGAATACGCGTACTGGTCGGGGCAGGGCGAGCCCCCCTCCAAGCGGGCGCGCCTGCACTGACCCCCCACTCGTGACCCCCCGGCTTGTGACCCCGATGGCGACCTCAACGCACGACAATTATTGTGAACTCTCGGTAGATGGCACTGTGCTGAATTTACAACACTGCAAATACGAAGTGACTGAAAATAAGAGGCCTGCATCACGGTATTGAATTTTTATGGAACATCGCATGTATAAACTTATTGGCCACGGTTACCGGACCGACTAGCCGATTCCACAAAAAAAGCTGCAGTGCTGCGCGATGTGTGTCGATATGAGCAACTCGTTAATATTGATGTTTATTAGAGGCTTACAATAACGGAGTTTGGCCACATTTATTGATTTTTAATGGCTACCCCTCGAGGGTCACAATAAACCCTGCCCAAAAACCACACGAGCACACTAACAGCGGATCGAATATAAGGTTAACTTTAATGTCGCCATTTTTCAAGATGGCCACCATACGAATCTTAAGATGACCTAGAGTTGTCGCGAGTTATATTGTTTCAAGATATCAATAGTAAATAGTGCGAGTTTTTTTATCTCGTTTTCTCTATTAACTTTTTAATAATTAAATAATATACATCATGCTGCTTCCAAATAGGGAAAGGAACCTCGCACTACGTATTTGACATCTGACTTAGACAAACATATCCCACGGAAGTTTGCAACACCTCTTATTTGTTTAACAAAAGACCAACAAACTTAATGATATTTGAATTCGCTCAGGGCACAATTAAAATTAATTTAATACTAAAACGGGTCTCAACGTAAACGCAACCGCGTCGAAACGTCGGGAATATAGGTAAAATTATGATATTGTGGTATGCAGACCTTCATGGAGGATCTGGCATAACGCAACTTCTTTCTCATTCGGTCATTTCGAAGAAGATAATTCGAATATCAATTTAAAAGGTTTAAAATGGTATTCGATATCAACATTCGAAATGATTGAATATCTGGTCTTAGGCGATTGATTATTGTGGATTCATTGTAGTGAGCTCGCGGAAGAAGTTCTTGTATGTGTTCGTAGGCGTGCAAATAGCACTTTACTAAGCATTGTTGAATAATGTTAACCGTGTAGTGTGAGAATAAAAGTAAGTGTAACAAAAGTGTGGTACCTGATTAATTTATATTATAATACCTGAAGAAGAACTTCGTATTTTACTCATTTGCCCCCAGCTGAGGTATCACAATATATACGCGAATTTAGACCCGTTTTAGTATTAAATTATGTATTCAAATCGCGAAAGATTAAAGTGGTATATCACAAATAAAATTGTTAATGTATGTACGAATCATACACCCTTTTTAGAAGTAGTTCGCTGGCGTACTAAGTACTTTTCTATTTTTAGAATAAGCCTGTAGTTCACTAGATGGCGCTGTAAACAGCTTATACACATCGAGTCTTTTATAAGTATTTATAATCAGTGAACTAAACTGAACGGTTTTAGCTAAGTAACACGGTTTATTGGGTGATTTAATTAAATAAGGGAACATAACATGGAAGATATGGTTCAGCTCAGTAAACTGAAGCGCCTAAGGAACCCGTGGTCGAAGTATATTTTCATGTGACATGGCATATGAGATTAGCTGATTGTCTTAGTACGCAAACTGGTATTTTATTTGCAATATTTCATACAGGCTCTTTTATTGTCGTGCGTGTTTGCGCCCGCGTGCGTACCTGTCATTTCATATATGTTTTTTTTTTCCGCGTGCGTGTGGCCTTACAATTAAAACATGTATGAAATAACAGGTTGCAGGCGGCACGCATGACAATAAAAGAGCACATAGGGGTTGTTTCGTTTCGTTTCAAAATTTATCTTACTAATTTAGATTCACCCCTTTTAAAACAGGAGAAAAATTAAGCATGGTTGTTTTTTATTTATTAATGTGTATGATTTTGCGAATTTCTTTGTAGTTGTTGTTTAGAAAGTTGTTCAGTTTCGTGAACTGATCTTGAGTAATACAAAAATTTATACGATCTTATTGTATTGTAAGCTATGCAGCTTAGAACTTGACATCACAGAAGACATAATAAAAAGAGTAAGGAATGAATATAATTTTATAGAATATATTGGCGAACGATACCAGGTTTATTTATTTATAACTTATCATTATAATTTTACACGTACTTATATTAGCTTACATCTGTAGGTAAAACGACCATAGTAGGTACAGTCAAGAGCCGATCAAATTGTTTCAGAAAATGTCAAGAATAATGGGCTCTCGATCGTACGTTATTAAAATAAATTACGCATTTTTGTATATAGAGTATCTTAGATTAGAATAAAATTGCAGTTCCTCCGTTTACTAATTGTGGTTAGATCTGTTTGTGATTTGAAGGGGGCGATGCGGGGATAAGTCAATTTTTAAATTATATGTAAATTTGTATTACGTTGAGGTTATGTCGGGCGCAGAAGTCTTATTTTTGAATGGCGCGAAAATATATTTTGTTCTGAGAGCACGCCACATTAGCGCGCCCGTCCGCTATCTGCGTACGCGCTGTGCTCTGAATCCGCAAGGGAATGGTGAATAGTATTCATATTTGGTTATGTCTGTGCAACTCTGTGCAACTGTGCAACCCTATCGGGTTAGGCAGAGCATCAGTGGTTTTAAAACCACTTGATGCTACGTTTGACATAAATTCAGTGTCATAAGATGAAATGCGATTAAGTGGTGAGAGGTTGTCAGCCTTTCGCCCATAATACAGCAAAACACTCGAGTCTCACTTACTGACTGTTACAGTATGCCTGGGAAGAGTAGGCAGCTGGCACATTATATGTTTTTCTTTTACTCCCAATTCAGCATGGAAGTATGTTTTTCTTTTATTCCCAGTCCAGCGAGTTGAATAAATGAGTATAAAAGTTGTAAACCTATACTTCTGCAAAAAATAAATAAGTATACAATACAGATTGGCACTTGTGACTGTTCAGCTAAAGTACCAGTTTGAAGGTAGCGAATTAGCGAGGAAAGTTTGAGGTTCAAATTATTTTATGCCATCGAGGCTAATATACGCGCGTGAGGTAATGGTGTCATGTCGAGGTCTTCCGTAACTCTTCCGTAGAACTAGAGGTCAGATCGAGATAACTCATAAAAAAGCATTTATATGCTAGTATAGTATCAAAAGTCCGTAACACGAAGATTTGACGCTTTTAATCCCCGCATCTTCTAAATATATCACAATACTACTGAAACATCTGTTAGCAAAATAGAATTAATTAATGTTGCCACACTTAATTAATTCTATTTTGCTAACAGATGTTTCAGTAGTATTGTGATATATTTAGCGTTAAAGCAGGCCAGATGAAATTTTTGGATTCATTCGAACGCGATATTTTGAAAATGTTGGAAAATAATCATAAAAATTTTATTAAATGCGTGAATGCATGGATGAACGGAAATTGCTTTGATTTAAAAGTTGCTAGCGACTCAAAAGATGTGTCTGAAAGAGACAGTCCGCTATAATGATGATGATATATTAGACCTATCATCAAAGACATTGGACTCGCAGAAAGGATTTTCAATCTTCTCGGTTTTGTGCGGTGGCTTCGATGTGCTTCCAGCTGAAACCAGTTGTACTCCTTATCAAATAACTGCCTCGAAGTCGTACGGCTTTTCTGTGTCACAAGACAGTTCTTAGCACAAAAAAAATCACATAACCAATGTCTGTAAAAGTGTTATTTCCTAGCGACAGACAGAGTACGTTGGGAACTTATACAGTACTTCTATTTTCTTAATGTCTCTCGACAAATAGTGTCTGTTTCATTCTTGGCTTTAAAAAAATACACTGCTACTATTTTCATATTGTGGTTCGGCACACACTTGACTATACCTACACGATAAGAAGAAAAGAAGAAGAAAATACAACACAATAAGAAAATAGAAGAACTGTAAATAGATATTAGTCTTTCCTTGATGTTAGTGCTGTCACAATCATTTGTCAAGTTATCGGGGCGATACGGTTGGGCACGACTATTTCTGTCAACCCCCTAGAGATTTCTCGCTTGTCAAATGGCGACTTGTAGTATTCACATATCATAAGAGTTCGACTTATACTATTGTATAATGTCCATCCGTCACGAACCGCTTCATATTTAAGAAACAGATTTTTTTTATTGAATAAAAAAAAGGAATGTATGTACATGATTTGTTTAAAACAATGTAACATAAACTTGAACGTTTTCCGTACGTTATTAGACGAATATAAATTATTACCAGCGTTACCACAAATACTTAAACACTGTTTAGTTATATGGTGTTTGATTCTCTGTTTCATTTGGTAATTTACTGATCGCGAAACAAACACCAGTTAAACATTGTTTTAAATTTTGTGGTAAAGCATTTCTTGTTATTTATAATGTTTCTAATAGGTATACGAAATTTTAGTACTAGAAATTGACGCGTCACAAAATATTATACACCTTTTTCGATTGATCACTTTTGAAATAATTTTACAGGAAGTCAATTTTCGAACTATATTCAGTGATAAACTAATTATCTTTAGTTTTATTACCTCACTGCGTAAAATAGTATATTTATTTATATGGTGTCTGTCTAAACAAGCATGTTACAATATGTTGAATGCTATCTACCGCTTCTATTCAAATATACTGAGAGACAGTGTTAATATTTCCCTGAAGAAACTTGACTTTCTATAATAGACTCGTTGGTCCTTGGCAAGACTCTTGTGCGTGTTTTGTATTACCGTGTTGAAGAGATAGGACAGAACGTAGCACAGAGACTTAGGCATTTTCTGGATGACAGCGGACAGCAGTGATTTTATGTTTCCATTGCTATTCACATACAAGAAAAGTTTCAGAACCACCCGCGACGAGCGATGAAAACGTAAAACAATCGACCCGCTGCCCGCTGTACTCAGAATCTTTAACTTCAGTTATTTGTTGTGTGTATAAGAGACGCGATCTGTACACATCACGCGGTGAAAATCGGATTTGTTACTTTTGTAGAGGTAAAACAATGTTTTCGAGAATTATGTGTCAAATGTATGTACGTTTAAGGTTTACGTTTTATTATAATGCAGGCGATCGGGAATCTGATCTAGTACCGAGATCGGAGAAAGATTAAGAGACAATGTTATTGAAATTTTATTTATGTAGCTTTTTGCGGCCTATTATTGCTGGGCAAAGGTTTTCTTTTTCTGCTTCAAGACTTTTCTTTCTTGTGTCAAATGTAGCAAATTCTGCATGTGATAATTAAAGACAAATTTTTTAACGGCCGGTGTGGTCGAGTGGTAACGGCTCTGCCATTTGATCAACGGGTCCTGGGTTCGATTCTTAGTCGGGGCAAATATTTGTGTAAATGCAGATGTTTGTTCTCGGCGGGTCATGAGTGTTTGTATTTGTCTTTATGTATGTTCCAATGGACCCACGACACAAGGGAAAACCTTAGTGTGGGGCTTTGAGTGTGTAGGGTTTATTTTTTTATCTTTTATTCCGAAGGGTTCTATTGCTGTTATAACCTTTCTACGCCCCTCATAAATGAGTTAGATCCAATTCCCGGTGAGCCTGTTCGTCTGTTGACTGCTCTGTGATATAAGAATATCGTTTGTTTGAGGGTTGTGAAGCTTAACACCACCACATACTGCATACTGTCTGCGGCGTGCTTTTCTATGCGAAATAATTTGATTGATTCTGTTTTAGCAACCTGATGTGCGGGCCTCTGTACATTGTTAGTCTGCAAGTTCTACTCTGTATTGCAAGGTTGAAAGTTTTCACAAAAAATATTAATTATGGTCTGAATTTGAGTTTCAGTTTTTGCTAACGTATCCTTATATTCTTTATATAACAATTTTATTTCAATTATTGAATTGCGAGTGTTCTATGTTTTCGCATAAAGAAAACATCAGCATATGATATGCAATCTGCGGGGTATTAAGGACGCAGTTGAGAGCTGGTTGGTCTACATCTATTTATTTTAAGTCTGATATATTATACATAATGTGAGGCACAGGTGTGCGGCACGCAATCATGTGCACGTTACTATTAATTTTAGTCTTAATTTTCGTACCTATGTGTATGATTTTATTTATATTTTAAGAGAAGTTTCGTAGCTAGTTCCTAAGGCGGGTATCACACTGCGAACCGCTCCGGTCGGTACTGTGCTACGGTTTTTTACTTTGAACGCAGGTGCTGTTTCCGGCGCAATGTGATATCCGCCTTAGGTTCTTATTTTACTTTAATTATAAAATAGACTATTCAAAAATCAACTGTGACTTCTAATTGCACTTTTTGAATTCTTCGACATACATTTAAGATTGTTGTGGATGTGTGCGAAAAACCGAGTTTTAAAAACTATACCAAGAAAAGAATTATAAAAAAGATCTAACTTTGCAAGACTTTAAATTTTTCATTTAATACTATGAGAAATATGTTATTAAAATCAGTTATATCATATTAACCACACGTTTTAACGCAGCGAATCGTTCTTGCCTCATAATTACATTAGATCTTCAATTTTTTGTTTGGTAAATACTTGACCATGAAATCTATAAATCAACAATATTATTTCTTTATATCCCTATTTTAACATTATATTTTCTGCACACGTTCCGTACTTCCGTACAATTTGCTTCAGAGTGCGGTATTGATCCCGAACCTTCTCTTTTTTTTAATTTAGCGTTAAGTCTAAATCGTAAGGTTAATTTTATATAAATAGCGCAAAACTGATATTTCAAATAATCTCCTAATGAGTATTATTGTATTAGAAATAAAAAATCATTTAACGAGAATTTGTTTTTAATCTTGTTCCCCAAATTTCTACCAAACACGTTTCTTGCAATTTAACTTTGGCAACTCTCCTAACGTCAGATGACGTCATTCGGTCGAGAAGTGACAGTCGCGGCGCCGAGGTCGCCCGGTGGTGCATTGATAACATAATCATAAACAAGTGAAATTGCAATAAGAACTGTAGTGTTTTGTTACGTTTTAAAAACTCATCTACAGTAAAACTTAATATTGATCAATAAAATAAAACCACTCGCTTTAGTAAAATTCAGCTGATAACAAAGGTGAGTGACCTTTGGTTGAGGTCAATAGCCTGCCGAAATTATTTTGATTATTTGAAAAGTTTAATACTTCCTACTTTACCTTTTCTTTTCGTATTCTCTTCCATGTTTTATCGAACATCTAGCCAGGCATGTTTATTTTAAGTCTTGGTACCTACTATTTCAAGTGGGTTATCGTTTTTGCAACCGGTTTTTTTTTTTGCGATGTGGCGATTTCGGTCAAGAACACAAATAAGTATTTTATGTGTTTTTATTGTTGGCTATTCTTGCAGCCTTATTGTGGGACTAACTTGTTTTTGCGAGCCGCTAACTTTGATTTGTAACGAGAAACTAGATGTAGTACCTATCCAGAATTCAGATTCAGACATAGGGTTTAGTATTATCCTCTGTTTTTCTAAACGACTTTAACAAGTATACTATCAGTATTTTTAAAACGCTTACCCGCGTGAGTAATGTTCACAAATAATTTTAGGGAAAGAAACATGTTTGGCGCGAACGGGACTTGAACCCACGACCTCAGGATTAGATCTCCTGGTGCTCTAACCAACCGAGTTCAAGTCCCGTTCGCGCCGACCAGTTTTCTTTCCCTAATATTAATTGTAAGTACATAAGTATACTTGAGAAATTCTGTAATTCTTGTTTATAGCCTCAGAATATTTTAGCTACGACGTCAAGTCACAGAACCGGCCACTTGATGCTCTGCCTACCCCGATCGGGATATACGCGTAATTGTATGAAATATTTGGGTGTAATCTATTAAACGCTACACACTCAAATCCCCACACTGTTTGCCTTGTTCCAAGAAACATACTTAGGCCGAATTATGATAAGAAAAGCCACAATTTTTACAGTATTTAGGCACTAATAAAGCGGGCGACGACGCTGCAGGCCAGGCACTATTTTTTACAGGCTATCTATAATTATTTATGTACATACAATAGGTAATAAATTGTAACTATCATAATTATGTTAATCATCGAGGGCCGTAAACAGATAGCGTAATGAACAAATATTTTCTATTGACAGTTGAATGTATCGCGAGCCAATAACATCGTCTGTTATCTTCCGCCTTGATGGCGGCGGTTACGAGCAGTTGGTAAATAAAGCGCGTTGTAATGGATGTTGAAACTAAGCTCAAACATAGCTAGAGATACTTCGTGGTATGATCGTGATTATAGAACAACAATTAGTTCGCCAGAAAAAAAACTGACCTAGAAACGCCCATGAACCTTTGTGATTCTTTTTTGACTAGCAATAAATGCTACTGTCTACTGACCTAGACAATGCCCATAACTTTTTGGTTCTATTTTTTGGCCAGCGATAAATCCTTACAACCTCACATGGTTAGGTAAAGTACAAAATTATTAAGTATAACACGGAACACAGATTTTAGGCATTAATGTTAAGGGCGTTCGCCCGGGTGCACGGTTAGGCGCGGGTGCACGGCTAGACGCGGGTGCACGGCTAGGCGCGGGTGCACGGCTAGGCGCGGGTGCACGGCTAGGCGCGGTTGCAAGGCTAGGCGCGGGTGCGGCGTGCTGTTTCTTGTACCTAATGTCATAATTATCATCAGCGCTGCGTGCTGGGGCGCGCGAGTTACAAGGAAACAGCACCCGCGGCCCGCGCCAAGCCGTGCACCCGCGCGGACGCCCTAAGTGTCAGATGGAGGTGTAAAGGCAAAAGTAGAAGGCATTTTACCGTATATAGCTGCTTGCCTGCGCCGATAGCGCTGATAATCGGTTTATGAAATCGCCTAATAGATACTCGTGTTTAGCTTTAGAGAAGGGCATTAGCAAGTGCTTCTCTTCCTTCTAACCACAGTAGCAACTATCTCGATATAGGTCTGTGAATGCGCCACGGTCATATGTCAAAATGTTAACATATTGACAACGCCAGAGGGTGAGCAAGCCTTTGCGCGGGGCCCTCGCGCAATCAAAGTGAAGTTTCACCGCTCTAGCCGAGTGTCGTGCCGTGCGAGTTTGTCGCGATCATGCTCGAGCTGCTGTTGTCAATATTGATCGGACTCCGACTGTAGGGTTATTGACACAATGGCACTTTATCAGAGGTGATTGTCCGAGTATCGTAATATTTATTACATGATAACTTTTATATAAAAAACTCCAAAGAAAATAATAAAGAATTTCTTCTGTCCTGTTATTTACTTATTTTCATTACATATAACTTTCGTAACATCGCAATCGTTTGCATGGAAGAGTCTTGTTAATCTGGAGAGTAACGTTCCTTTCCTGCGCAAAAAAATAAAACTGAAGCGTTACTCGATATGAACGGACATAGCGGGTTAGGCAAAGCATATGAGATTATATGTAAACCACTTGACACCATGGTTCTTTAATATATTCTTCTCAATCTAAGGGTCATCATGAGTAGTGTTAGGCTGTCAGATATCGCCCACAATACAGTTTATCCTAGAGTCCCTTTATCTTACTGAAACGCCTCGGAAAAGTTGACAGCTGTTTCATTCTATATGAGACAATTTCCAGGTAACAAGTAAGACAGAATGCGTCTAATAATCCTGGAAGATGCGGACGTGGTGGCGGAGTGGACGGCGAGGTTCGTGCTCCAGAGGGTGACGGAGTTCAACCCCGGGCCGGGCCGACACTTCGTGCTGGGGCTGCCCACCGGGGGGACTCCGCTCGGCATGTACCGCAAGCTCATACAGTTCTACAAGGAGGGACGGATCTCCTTCAAATATGTCACCACGTTCAACATGGATGAATATGTTGGTACGTATCTATCTGCTACTACACTTACACTAAGTGCAGACACGTTAATTAAAGTTAAAGGTTTTTAACTTTAATTAACTTGTGTTAATATTTGTCAATTTAATTGCATAGCTTTATAATGATTACTAACTGTTTTTTTTTTCGTGTCTTATTTGTATGTGTGGTCGAACGTTGCGACTAAAAATATTGTACGCCGTAACTGGCGTATCGAGTATGTTTCTGTCACAAAATAACATTCATATTGTACTCTCGATACACAATAAAGATATTTGATTTGATTTATGAACAATAGGTTGCAGTGATAGCCCAGTTGGTAATGAGCCAGACTTGTAATCGGAAGGTCGCGGGTTCAAATCCTGGTGCGGGCCTGTACCACTTAATTCGTCTTTTCGGATTTATGTACGGATTTCTAATTATCCTTGCTTAACAGTGAAAGAAAACATCGTGATGAAACCCGCCCGTCTAAGAAAATTCATTAGAGACGAGCGGTCCACCAACCCGGATTGGGCCAGCGTGGTAGACTATGGCCTTAATCCCCTTCGTGTTTCGACGGCAGGCCCGTGCCCCTCGGTGGGGACGTATATGGGCTGGTAAAAAAAAGGGTTTGCTGTTGCCTACAATCTAGCACAAGGGCGAAGATGCGGTCGAGGATTTGGCAAGCTCACCCAGAAGAAGCCTATTCACTCGAACTTTAAAGAGATTTCGGGATAAATGAGCTCGGAAATACAGACGCAGGCAGGGAATTCCATTCCAAGGCAGTGCGCAATTTAAAATATGTAATGCCGTCCTTATTTACGTCAAAAAGACGAAGTGGCGGTATATCATTTAAAGTAGGATTAACTTTAATGGACGTTTCTGCAATTGGGCGTTATACAATTAAATAAGTATCGACACACTGAAAACCCCACGTCTAGCGTGGGTCCCTGGGGATCCAACGCAGATACATCTACCTACAGAGGGTCACACAAATGTATGTAGATTTTTTTTTGTTTATTTGGAATAGAAAACAGCTGTGTACAGAAGTTGATATAAGACAGTCTTACAATTAAAGGCCAAATTATACACAACCAACAACACTATTCACAGGTTAAAGTCACATTTAGTGTACAGAGGGAGCGTTTTACCCTTTTCCCAAAAGTAGCGCATAAGTTTGCCCATGTGGCAGTTCCACCTTTTTAAACATACCAGTGGAATTTGCAAACCTTTTCTTTTTACTTAACATCATCATCATCAGCCTTGGAAGTCTTTGACCTGATGGCATATCTACCTTTTTGCCTCGATCTTTTGATGCTAGTTAACATAATTAGTTAAGATATCCGATATTCTAGATGTAAGTACTCGTATTTTGTATCAACTGCATTGAGCAAATAAACGGTTTTTTTTAACAGACTACAATTTTAATATACCTACATACGCTCACACTTCATAATCATCATAATCATAAAATCATAAAATTTATTGCTTTCCATGGTCTTTAGGTCTAAATACAGGTTTGTGGTACAATCATGGACCCAGTTTGGGCGCAGCAATGTAGGAGGGAGGAGGACAATCCAATCATTTCAATCCTAGAATCATTCCAACAAAAATAAATAGAAAGTAAAAGAAAATAAAATGAAATCATCTGGCTAAACAAGCACATGTCAATTAAACTAAATCTTATTACATTATCTATAGTAAAAAATCTGAACCGGTAAGTACGTCATGCAATAATAATAATAAATTAATGTCAAAATAAATTAATGTCATATTCAGTTAGTCATGCAATTTAAATAATATCATTAATAAATAAATGGATGTCAAAAGATATGTTAATAATAAATATTATAATAATCGAATTTGGTTAGGTTGTCAAATGTAACTTGTCTATTTTAAATTATGCAAATAAAATAATAATATAAAAAAGGAATGTTAAAAATTATTATGTTAGGTTAGTAATTAATAATTATAAATTCAAATTGTCCGCTAAAAATTCGCTAACTGTGTAAAAGCACTTTTTATAAAGCAACTGTTTTAGCTTTGCTATAAAAATGTTGTGTTTAGGTTCTGTTCTTAAGTCTTGTGGTACCTAGTTCAGTGCGGTTCTAGCGAACTACTTTGACACAAATTGTGAGGGTTCTCAGATGGAGCAAGTGGTACATTCAAGAGCACGTCAAGCTTGACACTTTGGACTTTGGACCGGCCCTGTAGCGTATGGCGCGCAGTATAAATCAGATTTCAGCTTAAACTGGTAGTGTAAAGCGTGACCTGCTCTTGACTGTACAACGGTGTGAGGTAGTCAGCTCATTATACAGCAAAACCCTTGTTGCATCCCACTTACAGACTTACTGTATACCTAATGGTCACTATGGTTACATGGAAGTAAATTCTTTTTATTTATTTTTAAAACATTTGTTTGCAGGTCTCCCCCGCGACCACCCCGAGTCGTACCACTACTACATGTGGAACGAGTTCTTCAAGCATGTGGACATCGATCCGGCGCACGCGCACGTGCTGGACGGCAACGCGCCCGACCTCGGCGCCGAGTGCGCGCGCTACGAGCGGCTCATACACGACGCGGGCGGCGTGCATCTCTTCATCGGTGGTATGTTCTTCTTCTTACCAGCCCATATAATAGGTCTTACCTATGAAATTGCTGCTGTCGTACAAAATTTTTGGAAAACTGAATTTTTAATAACGTGTTTGGATTTTTCTTGGGAATACGAAATTTAAATCTATACTAATATTATAAAGAGGAAAGATTTGTATTTTTGTATGTAACGAAACCGTGAGTAACATAGGCTACATAATTTTCCCGAATTCCCACGGGAACGAAGTCCCGAGCGGGATGCTAGTTTAACATAATTTTGTGGGAAGGTTTTGATTTTTATCAAAGTTACTTTATTGAATTCAATTGTAACAAAGGTACAGCAACAATAATAAATGAAACGGGCAACAGATGAAAAAGCTATATTTAAGCTTCGTTTTGAGTAACTAAAACCAAAGTAAACATGTATTATTTCTACTCAAAATCTCTGTTATAAGTTTTAAAATAAAAATTTATTTTAGTAATAAGTAGCTGATGAATCAAATAAATTATGAACAAAGTTAAGGTTGAGAAAAATCGTCAATTTCATAGGTAAAGACCTATTACGTCCTCACCGAGGGGCACGGGCCTCCCTTCGAAACTCGAAGGGGATTCAGGCCATAGTCTACCACGCTGGCCTAATGCGGGTTAGGAGACCGCTCGTCTTTCGAAAACGAATTTTCTTAGACGTGCGGGTTTCATCACGATGTTTTCCTTCACCGCTGAGCAAGTGATAATTGACTAGAAATCCGTACATAAATCCGAAAAGACGAATTTAGTGGTACAGGCCCGCACCAGGATTTGAACCCACAACCTTCCGATTACAAGTCTGGCTCATTACCAACTGGGCTAGCACCGCTTTAGGAGGTATGTTACGTGCATACTGATGATATATTACGTGCACGCTTGAAGTTATCGCATCTTCATGCACAGATGAAGTGCGCCTGCGTTTAACGCCTTTAACAAAAGGAATGGCAGGGCTGAGTATACCCTGAGTATAATCTTGAGTAAAACATAGAATCTCCTCCTCAATGAATATGTGTATACATAGGCATCGGTCCGGACGGCCACATTGCGTTCAACGAGCCGGGCTCGTCGCTAGTGTCTCGCACCCGCGTGAAGACCCTGGCCTACGACACGCTGGAGGCCAACAAGCGGTTCTTCGGCAACGACATCTCGAAGGTCCCGCGCCGCGCGCTCACCGTCGGCGTCGGCACCGTCATGGACGCTAAGGAGGTACGCACATACATACATACACTCACGCATATAATCCCTAAGGGGATAGGCAGAGCATCAGTGGTTCCAGGTTTATACGTATATGATAAAGAAAGAATGTCTTTACCGTGTCATTAACCTCAATATTTGATTAATTCAATGTTTTCTTTTGTAACTATGTCACTTTATGTTTTGATTTGTTGTTGATTTTTTTAATAAGCTTTTACCTATACGACTCACTTCGAAACACGAAGGGGGTTTGGGCCACACCACAGTCCACCACGCCTGCAATGGCCGCGTTTTTTTAGACGTGCCGGTTTATCACGATTTTTTTTCTTCACGTTTCCTCAGCAAGTGATAATTAATGAAAAATCCGAAGACGAATTAAGTGGTACTGGCCCGCAGCAGGATTCAAACGCGCAACCTTCCGGTTAGAACTCTGGCTTAGCGTATTACCAATTGGGCTGTAATCACTTTTTTGTTGACTATTTTTTCTTTTATTTTTACGGCAATATTTGGTTTGTTTATTTATTTCAGCACGCTTCAATTAAATTGTTTGAATAGGTAATGGCGTCCACAATCGTGATTTTGCCAATATCTGAGCATTTCAATCAAAATTAAAATATAGAATGGCGAAGTCGCCAATATCAAGTAGAGAAAACGTCCGTCTAGCCGGTGAGAATGACGACTTCGGAGCACTAAGATGTCATGACTCGACACCCCTTGAACACCCCGGGCGGTATGTACCCGCAGGTGATGATCCTGATCACGGGCGGGCACAAGGCGCTGGCGCTGTCGCGCGCGGTGGAGGAGGGCGTCAACCACATGTGGACGGTGTCGGCCTTCCAGCAGCATGCGCAGGCGCTGTTCGTGTGCGACGAGGCGGCCACGCTCGAGCTGCGGGTCAAGACCGTCAAGTACTTCAAGGTAAACCAAACGTAGCCAGAGGGGGGCTTTTCGGTTGAACCCCCCCGAAATTTTCAAAATCATGATCGTCTCTTTGCCCCTATCCCTCTACGAAACACTGTAAAGTAGTATCGGCACTATCCGTTACCTCGCGACCGGTTCTGAAATTGACTCGTCAATGCTCCTTGAAAGAAGTACATCGGTGGTCAAAGCAGAACTTGAAGTGTGAAAAGTAGCAGTGGAAACGAATACGGTCGCCAAAAAAATTTCATAGACATTGTTGTTTTTTTTTCTTAAACTCCCCGAAACAGAATTCTGGCTACGCCCGTACATTTCCATCACCGCATTATGAACCACGCACTATTGCAGACCAGAAAAGGTTAATACAAAACATTCATTAACCTTGTCTGGTCTGCAATAAGTGACTTTCAAAGGCAAATATTGACAGAAAAATATGGCATGAACTGGGCACGGCATTCATTTGATTTCTACTAACTACTCACAAGTCTATGCAGGTACTCTACTCAAAGATTGAAGTTTAACTTTTCGCTTAAAATACCTCTATTTCAAGCAAAAAGTTAAGCTCCCTCGACAGGGTTGTTGACTATTGCTGGTGTAGAGATATAGCAAGCTCACTGAGAAGATTTTGGATGTCCGAAGGATCAGGCGGAATGAGCTCCTGCAACCCCTCTAAGTATCTTCTCTACATCCATCATGCTTAGGCTCCAATCGCTAAGTCTGAGCCCAGAATACTGGTTTCAAAAAGATAATGCTCCTAACTATTAAAGACTAAAACTCTATCACCCCCGACATTTGATTGCTTATACATTTTAAACGACTAAACAAATTATTATCAAATATCCTTAGCTAAGAACCATCTCGATTACGTCAGCGCCTCAAACAAAAAAACCGCATCGAAATCGGTCCATTCGTTTAGGAGCTACGATGTCACAGACAGACACACAGATACACACGTCAAACACCTCTCTTTTATGTCGGGAGTTAAAAACGAGTTTGCATAGAGATATTTTAAAACACCTTTGACAAGTTTAGAGGGTGGATAGTTGCTACATCCTTCATAATAATAATAAAAGTATAAATCATAATATGTGCATTATTTCTTCATGTTATTGGTGATGGTCTAACGGGTGCATGTGGCGAATCGACAACCTTTCTTCCATTCCATTTCATTCTTATATCGTGTGATTCTTCTGCACGAAAGGTGTTACTCATCACATTGCTTCATATCATATACATAGTTACTTGTAAATAGATACTAGCAGCGCTGCGTTATCTGTGATACAAGTGTGGTGGTCCTCTCCTTCCTTATTTACTGTACCTATAGGTAATTTGACTAACCCTGGTATCGGTTTTTAAATCTCTGATTTGGTTTAACGACTAGTCAATCGAAAACAGCCGGGACTTGCCGCTATGGTCACCCACTAAGATGCCTAGCTATTGGACTTCTCAATTGTACTACTGGTCCAACGGGGCTCCGTGTACCATGTTTATAAGTATAATCCGTACGAGTAAACTTGAGACCTGGGCCGATGTCATCTTCGGTGTAAGGTGTGCGCTATGATCAAATATCGAAAAAGTCGAGTTAGGTATACGTATCCATAATAAAGATGCAGATCTTTGTGTATCTTTTTCGATATTTTATCATTCTGCACACCGTACATTGAAGGTGACGTCGGCGAAGGTTTAGGTACGTACCTGTCGGGTCCGCGATTGGTTGTTGAGTACGCGCCAAGTTCGGAGTTCGCCAGGCAATAGAGAGTATTCACATTCTGGTTTAGTCGCTTGACCTTGCTGATCGATTGAGCTAGGAGCATCTTACTGTGTATGGTTGTGTGTATGTGTGTGGTGGTGTGTAGGCGCTGAGCGCGGAGCACCAGAAGCTGATCGCGGAGCTGCCCGTGCCCACGCAGCACGTGCTGCACTAGACGACAGGAACCAGTACCCGCTGTACCAGTCATGTCTACCCGCTGTACCAGTCACATCTACCCGCCGCACCAGTCATACGTAACCATTGGATCAGTTACATCACATTTATCAAACCAGTCATATTTTTCGTACGCTATACTTGCTATATTTACCATCTGGTCAGTCAAACGTACCCGTTTAACCGATCACATTTACCGATTGAACCAGTCACAACTACCCGTTTGACCAGTCACATTTACCCTTTTGATCAGTCATACCTAACCATACGAATACGATAGTTCTATCCCTTGGACTAGTCACAAATCACGGGGCCACCATCTAATCAGAACATCTGATTCCATTATTAGAAAATCATGTTGGAAAAGCAACATTTCACAAATCAGTTCGTGCGCATTTCATGTCTCAAATACAGAAAACTAAGGCGTTATATTCAATTATTCACTATAATCTTTTAAAAGCGATGCGTAGGAGTATAATGAATATATTTCTTTGCAACTAAATACCTTGACGTCGCTCCCTGAGGCATTTAATTTTAGCGTAAAGTTCCCGAATAGATAGTAGATGTATATTCCAGAGCCTGATGGGAGAACACAACAAGCTGATTGCAAACATCGACCCGCGGTAACATCACACAACGTGCCTTGGCCCATATTTTTGAAACGATAGAATTCCAATTCGCATACGAATTGACAAGATTCGCATGAGAATCTCATACAATTTTTGTCAATTCGTATGCAAATTGGAATTCTATTGTTTCAAAAATCAGTCCCCTTATCTTTACCATACTATACAGCTCCAATAGTCTGGCTAATTACAGTAGACACTGCAAACATTAGTTTGCGGAACTGTAGGATGTGATTCTCCTAATGAATCTGAACAACTTTTCCCAATCAACAACTTTTTTATGAATTTTATTTTAGTTATAGACATTCGCACACAATAACTATGCTTTAAGTCCGTATTACAGCACGCGACTCAGACTCTGATCTATATTTTAGTTAGCAGTCGTCTTTGTCATTTTTATAGTGAGAGAAGATCTGTACTTAAGTATAGAACTCTCCTTCAAGATTTGAAATCTCCTTCTGTAATACAAGCGATCAGGCGATCGCTCATGTTGTACGGACAGGCGTACATTTTTTATATTTCGGCGTCTTCTTTGTAGAAAGTTGTTAAGGTTAGTGTGCTGATTCACATCCTACATTTTCGCTAATTTAAGATTAGTGAAACGTGGTGTATGAAAGTGACACCTCAGCAACCGCCTAAACCCTTGAGCGGTTGTTGCACATCCGTAAACAAGCGCGTGGCGGGTTAATTCAATTCTTTGAGGAATGGCGTCCACTATATCGTGATTACGCCAATGTCTGAGTATTTTAATCTAAATTAAAATATAAAATGGCGAAGTCGCCAATATCAAGTAAAGAAACACTTTCTGGGTTGTAATATGTCAGAGCCTTGTCCGTTGATCAGCTGGGTGCACCGCTAGCAGGCGAGGATGACTATTTTGGAGCACTATACACCCCTACAGATCGTTTATTATACCAAATAATTTCAGTGTCTACTTCAGCCAGACCCAACTTATTGTACTCGAATATATTGTTGACATTATGTAAGCTCTATAGAAATGTTGTTTAATAAAATTTTATATTTACTTTTGAACACTGTTTTATTTATAAAACTTAACATAATTGTAGAAAACATATCACAATTTCACTTCAGTTCTTTCCTGAGATATTTAGTATTAATTAAATGCAGCACTTTGTTTTTGATTCTTCATTCAACACACACAGTGTAGGAACGCTATTTTCTTCTTATTAAATTACGTAAATTTCCACTTAAGACACTTGATGTTAAATCATTTTGTATATCATATTTCATTATGTATTGAAGAATTCTTTCTTTTCTGTTTTTTTCGAAGAAACACAGCATCTTTATATTAGGGAACCTCCGATATGGTAAATACTATAATACAGACTGCCCAGTAAGACAACGTCCAGTAGGATCAACCCGCATTCACCGCCCCGGGGCCACCTTACAGAGCCGGGCCACCATGCCGGCCAGCTGCAGCCGCGAGCCGAGCCCGTCGGCGGCGCGCATGTGCGTGAGGCCCACCTCCCTGATGAAGGCCAGTCGAGTGTCCTCGTCCGCTGACAACGTCTTGCACACTCGGAACACTGTGCTCACTATGTCCTCGGCTGCGTAGCCCAGCTTGCATAGTTTTGCCACCACCTGTGATAGAATAACTATTATTAAATTTATTGTCCAGCAGTGGGATGGTTACTAATACTTTCGCTATGCCTTGAATGACTATAATGGCTAGTCGAGAGGTTTTAATTACAATAATTATGTAGAAAGCAGATGTTTATTTTTAGGTCATGAGTGTTTGTGTCTGTCTTTGTTCCAAGGGGCATATAAGGAACATATCATATTCACCAACTTAGACCAGTATGGATTAGCTTTTCGCCCGGAACTTCGTTCCCGTGGGAATTTGGGAAAACTATGTAGCCTATGTGTTAATCCAAGGTGTCAGCGACTTCCATACCAACTTTTATCAAAATTGGTCAAGCCGTTTGAGCGTGAAAGAGTAACAAACATCGATACATACAAACTTTCACGTTAAGCAAGGTAATCAGAGGCAGGGAACCTAATGAGTGACCAAAGTGGCACTTTATCACGAGGGTTTCCGTGATTCGAAGGGCACGTAAAGCTATCGGTCCTGGCTGCTATCGATTGACTACAGTCGTTAAAACAAAGTCAGAGGCCATTGTGCGGTTTGAGAACTGACACCAGGGTTATACAAGTTCGCCACACACTTGACTATACCTACACGATAAGAAGAACTTTCGCATTTATAATATTAGTGGGATATTTAATAACAGACCTTGTAAGCAGCATGAATATCCTTGAGCACACAAGCATCCAGCATAGCTCGCACCATGAGCGGATGCGGCTCGTCGCAGACACGGAACACAGCCTCCGCCGTGAGCGCCCCCCCGCCGCGCGCCGCCCCCTGCAGCGCGTTGAGGGCGGCGCGCAAGTCGCCCTGGGCGGTAAATACCACCGCCGACACACCCTCCTCCGTATATGATAGGCCTTCCTTATCACATATCTCTATTACCTGCAATGATGGATAGATGGTTAGGGTTCCATCTATCTACAGAAGGGACGCCTGCCAGGCACAAATTGGTGATCAGTCCACTTATTTCGGACCACTTCACCCTAATTTCCCGGGTCCCTCCCAGAAGTGGTGGAAGACCATAAAGGACTTCTGCAGTTCCTGGAGTAACTAGGGTGGCTAGACTGACTGCGATCCTAAACTAATAATCACGCAAAATAGGCGCAGGGTGATGTCGAGTTTCGGAACCAGCCAGTCTTCACCTAATTCCCCACAATTCCTAATTCCTACAATTCACCTAATTCCCCATCTGGGTAACATGTTCTTATCAAGTTTGATGACGAATTTTTTCCAGTGGTCAGTCAGTGTTATTTAATCTATGGTTCCTGGGGTTGATAAAATAATATGTTGATTTTTATAGGGGAAAATATTAAAAAATATAGAACAGGACTAGGAAAATACTTTTAAAAATACTACTTCTTAAAATAATTTCGCCAGTTAAGAGTTGTTGAAAGACAGAAAGAAAATACACTTATTTTTTGGTTTTTCTGTTGAGGAGCATAATTAACCAATTGAGGGGTGACCAGCAGTGGCATAATACAAGGTAAGTTTCGCGTCATGGATATTTGCTTTTACCACAATGCGTTTTGGCATATTTGTTTACTCAAAGAGCATTTTAATTAGATCACATCTTAAAGACTATCACTGTAATAGAAAAGTAGGCTGTGGGACTTATGGGCTTTTATTCAGTTAGCACAAATTAAGGACCTCAGCCCACGAAACTGAACAACTTTTCCTATAGAAAATTGGGCAAAGTAGGAAAAAAAAATTTCGCCTCTGTACAACATGTACTAATCAGCTGATTAACCTTTTTGTATGGAAAGTCAAATTTTTTTTGAGAATTTCATATAAGTTCCTTGGAGAAAGTTGTGCAGTTTCATGAGGAGAATAACCCCTGAAGTAAAGAGAATAACCCCATATATTTAGCCTTATGGGCCATGGATCTGGGTTGGAATCACAACTATCAATCACGATGGTGTAAAAATATATAAAAAAAGTTTTAATAAAGGAAATCATTCTACCTTTGAAAGTATCTGAGCATCAGTAAGTCTTGAATATCTGAGCACGGCACACCGCGACTGTATAGGCTCGATGATCCGCTCAGAGTTGTTGGCAGCGAGTGCGAACCTAGTGGTGCTGGAATACAGCTCCATGGTGCGCCGCAGCGCCTGCTGCGCGCCTTCTGTCATGCTGTCCGCTTCATCCAGGATCACGATTTTATGCCGACCCGGGGGTAGGGTTACCTATTTAATTTAAAATTAAATTAAATTAGGTCAGTGGGTCTTTTTCACCTGTCAAAGGAATCTGATTCCCTCTACTGTCTTGGGCACGAAAATTAAGCTATCTATCTAAAGTAGGGAATATCCGTCAGACACAGGCAGATAATGTAATCAGTCCACTGTTTGGGACCATTTCACCCATTTCCGCAAGTAGTTTACCTTTGCACTGAAAATTCCAACTGTTATAACGTACCCAGTAGCCTTTAACACAAAAAATTTCAATGTTGTTGAGAAACTTATAGGTTATATCAACATGACAAACGTTACCTTCTGTTGAGCGAACATCTTTATCTTGTTGCGGACGACGTCAATGCCGCGGTCATTGGAGGCGTTGAGTTCCAGCACAGCATCACGAAAGGCAGGCCCTAACAGCGCGCGCGCCAGGCAAAGGATTGTCGTGGTTTTGCCAACACCCGGCGGCCCACAGATCAGGATATTGGGCGCATTACCAGCGCGCGCGAACACAGCCAGCCGCGACACCGTATCTTCATTCCCCACAATATCTGTAAACGTCTGCGGCCGATACTTTTCGATCCAGGGCAGCTGTGACCCGGTTTTACTACTGCCGCTCGTGCCCGCTGCGTTTATCGACTTTGATGGCTTTGCTGGCGGTTCTGGCTCATCTACTTCCATTATACTTATATCTTCGTCACTCATTTTGTTTTTAAGTGCTCAGGAAACGAATTGGAAACAATAATAGCCCACAAAATAACTAATGTTTGCCGATGTTCCGCCGCTGGCGCGCTCTACGTCGAAACTGTAGCCCCACGGTCCGAATGACGATTTTGGCGATAACAGCGCGCCAACGCTAACAGCCTGGTCCGAATGGATGACAGCGCTAAAATCGACAAATGACAGTTATCGAATCGGACCAGAACGTTAGCGCGCTTACGGTATTTCTAACCTCAAAATCTTTGTTTACCTTCTGAAGATGCTTTTTTTCTGCTCAAGGAGTTTAATTAGTCATCACCCACGCCAATAACAAAGAAAGAAGAACTTTAAAGGAAAACCTTAAAAAAACACAAGAAAAACACTTTCAATTTGTTTATTTTGACGTGCGTTTGACAGATGTTTGACAGATCGCTCACAGTGATTACGCGTCGAGGCATGGTCGTTGTTAGCGCAAGATGGCGTCGGTAATGACGTCATGAGTGACGTCACTGTCAGCGCTGTGAGCGCGCTAACAGGTCAATCGGACCAATGTTTGAGCGATAATATCGATATTATTGTCATTCGGACCGTAGCCTAGGGCTACGGTCCGAATGACGATTTTGGCGATAACAGCGCGCCAACGCTAACAGCCTGGTCCGAATGGATGACAGCGCTAAAATCGACAAATGACAGTTATCGAATCGGACCAGAACGTTAGCGCGCTTACGGTATTTCTAACCTCAAAATCTTTGTTTACCTTCTGAAGATGCTTTTTTTCTGCTCAAGGAGTTTAATTAGTCATCACCCACGCCAATAACAAAGAAAGAAGAACTTTAAAGGAAAACCTTAAAAAAACACAAGAAAAACACTTTCAATTTGTTTATTTTGACGTGCGTTTGACAGATGTTTGACAGATCGCTCACAGTGATTACGCGTCGAGGCATGGTCGTTGTTAGCGCAAGATGGCGTCGGTAATGACGTCATGAGTGACGTCACTGTCAGCGCTGTGAGCGCGCTAACAGGTCAATCGGACCAATATTTGAGCGATAATATCGATATTATTGTCATTCGGACCGTAGCCTAGGTAAACAAGTTTGTTGTTGTTGTTTTATTATTCGCCTTGCGGCAGGCAAAGGTTATGAACCATACAGCCTTGTCATCTTTTATTTCATCTTACTTATAAAATGTTCTTCATTATACATTTTGCAGATCTTAGGGTAAAAAGGCCGAAGCCAAGTCTTTTGTTCATGCAATTTCAATATTAAAGTAAAAAAAGGCCGAAGCCATGTCCGATTTTAATTTTTTTGTTGAATCCAAGGAAATAAGGCTAAAGCCATGTCTGTTTTATTTTCTTGTCATATCCAGTATATATCAGGCCGAAGCCAAGTCCATTGTTATTTGTTCCAAGTCCTTTTTATAGTCTGATCCAAGTTCTTTCGTAAAATCCGGTAGTAAATATTAAATCATATCAGTTATATTTCATTTACAGTACGAAGTACATATTTATACAACGCCAAATAAGTTTCTGGGTTCTTAAGAGTATCCAGAATGGCACGCGGGATTCTGCCAGGATCTTGATAAACATTTAGTAGATCATCTGTTAATAGCAGTCTTTCAACAGAGAATGAGGGGCACGAGTAAAATAAATGATCCAATGTTTGATCCTCGCTGTCACAATAATTACAAATTGGTGATCGAATGATCCCCATTCTAGCTAAATGAGCATTAATTCTGCAATGGCCAAGCCTCAATCTACAAATAGTAGTGTAAAATTTTCTATTTACAAAAGAAGACGATTTTGCAAACCATGGTGTATCACAGGAGTTTTCCTTTACTATTTCAGCATGCCATAATCCCTTACCAGATTCTAAAACACTTGCTCGCAGTCTCCTCCATTCATCCTTGATCTTTACTTTTAGATACGAAAATACGTCGGTAAATGGTGTAGCAACACTGGTGATGCTGTCATTACTGCCAATGCTAACGATCGTTTTTGCCAAAAAATCTACTTGTTCATTTCCTTTTACTCCGATGTGAGCCGGAGTCCACATAAAGTTGATTTTAATACAGTTGACCTGAAGCCTCCAACATAAAGATCTGATATCATATGTTACATAGTTGCACCCCGTGTCCAGTTTATAATTTTGAAGTGAATTTAAAACGCTCATACAGTCAGTGATAATCAACCAATTCGTGGATAATTCTTTATGTTGATTAATAAATTGTAATGCTGCTAAGATTGCTAAACATTCAGCTGTATAAATGGATGTAGCAGGAGGTAGTAATACCCCATGCCCAAAATTTAATTGCGGTATGTGGAAAGCACATGAAGTACTATTATCTTTCTTTGAACCATCTGTATAAATACAACAATAATCTTGGAAACTTGCAATCTGCTCATAAACTTCTTCCTTTACCTTGAGATTATTATCAATTTTTATGTTGATAGTGGAGAACTTTTCCTCATAAACACCCGTATAACATGGCCAGTTTTCATTTTTTTTAATGTTATATAGCTGATCATAATCTAAAACTTCAGAAAAGTCTTGAAGAATGAAAGGTGTGGATTCAGTTTGAAGCAAAGATGCATTAAAATGAGCAACTTTTTTATAAAGAGGATGTTCTTTAAAACTTAAAAGTTTCAATAAAAATCTAAACTTGAGATACTTAAACCTAAGAGGCAGAGGAATAATGCTACATTCTGTTTGCAGGGATACTATGGGAGTAGTTCTCATGGCTCCAGTAATCAATCTTAAATTATTGTTCTGTACTACTTCCAGCTTGTTTAACAAACGTTTGTTGGAAGCATAACAAAAGAAAGCATATTCAAAGTGACTACGAACAAGGGACTTATACAGCACTAAAATCAGCTTAGAATCAGCACCAAAATAAGTTTTAACAATGGTTTTCAAGATATTAAATGCTTTGGAAGACCGGTCTACAATGGAATTCACATACTTAGTCCACGACAAATTACTTGTGAAAATAACTCCAAGGAACTTGACATGGTTATGTAAAGGTAAGGTATGATTATTGTAATATAAGTTAACATTGAAAGGACGTATTTTATTAAACACAACAACCTTACCTTTTTCATGACCGATATCTAAATTCAAGTAAGAAAAATATTCACATAAACTCTGTAATGCAGTATTTAACCTATCAACTAATAATCTCACATCAGAACTAGAAGCACAAACAACCAAATCATCTGCATATTGAAGATTTAAAACTTGTGATCCCAATATTGTATTTAATTTATTTATGTACAAAATAAAAACCAAAGGACTCAAAATGCCTCCTTGACAAACTCCTTTGTGTGATAACCTAGGTCCCACAAGTGATGTGTTATTATTCACCTTTACAAACACTTTCCTACCATGCAAAAAATTAAAAATCCATTCTACTATTTTTTCAGGTATACCTAAAGCTCTCAACTCTACAGCAAGAATGTGATGATTTACATTGTTAAATGCACCAACAATATCAAAGAAGATTCCTATTAATACTTTATTATTTTTGATGGAATCATAAATATCTAAATGAAGGTGAGATAAACTTTCCCTTGATGATTTACCACGGCGAAATCCAAATTGGTTAGATGGTAGAATGTGATTGCTCTCTATGTAAAATTCTAATCTTTGTTTCAATAATTGTTCAAAAAGCTTACCCATACATGAGGTTAAAGCAATAGGTCTATAGGAATTAGGATCACAAGACTTTTTCCCTGGCTTCAAGATAGGTACTAACGCATCAGTTTTCCAGTCCTCTGGAATATGTAAGTTTTCCCACAATTTATTCAGAATATTCAAGACAATTTGTCTACAACAGTTGTCCAGTTTTTTAATTGTCTTATATGCTATGTTGTCTAACCCATGAGCAGTGTCTTTTCTTGAATTTATGGCTGCATTAAATTCAGTCATAGAAAAAGGTTTAGTTAAGAAATCTACATTATTTACAAAAGAAGAATTACCTAATTGATATGGAGATTCTACTGTGTCTGGAGTATATTTATTCAAGAAATCAAAACACCAATGAGTATGATTGACTGAGAGATTATCAGGAGGAATATAAGTCTTGTTAAACTTTCTAATTTTTGTCCAAATATGAGATAGAGGAGTGTTTCTATTAATCGATTCACAGAACTTAGTCCAACTCAAATTTCTTTCTGAATTTATAACAAGCTTTTTAAGTGCTTGTTGCCTCTTAAAAGCAATATAATTTTGCTCAGTTGGATCAGATTTAAAAACTAAATAGGCTTGCTTACAGTTTGTAACTGCTTCACTACATTTTCTATTCCACCATGGCAAAAACAATCTTTTACGTTTCAACCTAGCTTGCTGTGAAGCAACTACAAAGGGTCTAGATTGAGGCTTAGAATTACTAATGGCCAACTTAATTAACTGAATTAAACTACTATAAGAACTTGCAGGATCACTAAAATTGAAATTAAAATTATGTAAATATGTATGAATGTAATTATTATATTGATCCCAATCTACCAAACGATAATTTATATTATTGTATGAAAAACCTGTATTATTGTTTGCATTACAAGAAGAAAAATTAAAATGAAATTTTGAAATTACAGGAAAGTGATAACTTCCCAGAGAATCATCTGCAACATCCCATTCTGAAGCAAGAGCTAACGAAGGAGAAACAACTGTGAGATCAAGTGCATTTGGTCGCCATCTATTTGATCCAACAGTAGTTGTTTTACCATTGTTTAAAAGAACTATACCATTATCGTCAATACAGTCAAGAACATCAATCCCACGTGCATCAGTAGAATAGCACCCCCAAGATGTGTTATGTGCATTAAAGTCACCTGCAATTATCATAGGTTCTGGCAAGCTTTTGAGTAAATTATTTAATTTCGCCTTTGTAAGAGAAGGAGAGCATACAGAAGGACAGTAAACACTAACTAAAGTTATATATTTATTAGCAAAAAATAATTTTATAGCAATATTTTGTAAGGAATCATCATAAGCGGTATCAATTTTATGATAAGATAAACTATTATGTACTAATATTGCAACGCCATTATGGCTATTACCAGAATCTAATCTAATAGCATTATAACCTCTAATATTAAAGCGATGATGAGGTCTTAACCAAGTTTCGCATACAAGAGCTACGTGAATATCATTCTCATACAAGTACTGAACAAATAAATTACGGTTACTAGTTAAGCTCTGTGCATTCCATTGTATAACTCTCAAACAATCCATAGCGAAAATAAAATAAAATAAATTAATTTTTAATTGTTTCTATGAGGACATCTTTAATAAATTTGGATGAAACTGACTGTGAAGAAGTTTTATTAGCTGTTATAATTTTGACTACTGACTTTAAAAGTAAGTCCATAACATCGTTTGATTCAAGCAAGGACATTAATTGTTGGGATTTGTTTAATGGAGGGAAAGACTTTTCATTGAAAAGATCAGCAAACGATTTTTTTGTTACTTGTTCTTTGGCCTCCATCATTTTTTTCTTTTTAATAGGGCAAGTTCCAGAAATACTAAGGTGATTACCATTACAGTGACAGCATACTGCTTTTTCTGTGGGTGTAGTACACTCCTTAAAGTTGTGATTATCGCCACAAATCGAGCATTTAACAGAGTTCTTGCAATACTTAGCCAAATGTCCGTATCTCATGCAGTTGAAACATTGTTTCACGGGTGGAATGTATGCAAAAAGTTGAAAACGCCATCCATGCAGGTCAACATAGTCAGGTAACACAGAAGATGCAAAAGTTATAATGACCGTACCTGTAGGCTCGAGGCTGAAACCTCGCTCGAGAGCTGCGCTGGTTTTTCTCATAATCCTTCTTACGCTTATTATTTTCCTGTGGCTGGAAATCAGGGTGTAAACCCTCAAGTTAGAAAGGTTTACTGGAACATTTCTTATTACTCCTGAAACTTCAGTGGTTGAGGCTGGAATCGAAGCTTTAAACTTGTAATCGCTCAGAAAGGTCTTATTATTGAGAAAAGCATTGGCGAGGTTTGGTTTCTCGAAATGAACTCCAATTTTATATTTATTAATTGACTGCAAAAACTTTATGCCTTTATTATATCTTTTAATTTGGCTAGATAAAGATATCATATCCCGCGTGCCGATAGGTTTTTGTTCGTCAAGCGATTCAATAAAGACGACGTAATCGGTAAAAGCTGAATCCTCCGGGTATCTGCGTGTATAGTCTGTTACCTGATAGGGCAGAAACTTATCTCTCTCTTCGTCCGCAGACTCTCCTCCACCATCCTCGGAACTATCTTCCCAGGCCCCTAAATCATCATCCTTCGGTTTTTTCTTTCTTTTTGCACCCATCTTCGACGCGAATCAATAAATAAAACGCTAAACACTTAATAAAAGTAATTAAAGATAGTTTAAAAATTTCAAACTTTCCTCTTCAAGCGTTCCCGCGCTTACCGTAAACAAGTTTGACATTGACAGACAAGTCAGTGCTACCATTTCCTTCCAAAAAATTCTACTACACACCTCTTGTTAAATCCGCTAGATGTCGTTGCTGGTCCTTTAAATACATTTTGACGACACAATCACTCACTTCGTCGAAGTTCGAATTTTTGTAATCATTTGTGACCATAACCCCAGAAGCCTCATCACGGAATTGAACGTTTTTACATATGCCAATAAATAGTTCCGGAAATAGTGATAAATAGTACTACAATGAAATAATTAGTACCTCAATACTTTTCCAGTTAAAGACAGGTGTCGGTGAGGCTGCTGGGATGACATCACTCCAGAATCCACACCAAGAACGGTTGAAGCTAGCGACATGCTGTTAATCTCAAAAAATAGTTTTCCCCCTGTGCCAAATCTCAAAAATAATGCTTCAGGGAAACCAGAGATATGAGGGTGTGAGTATGCTGGGCTGACGTCATAACCACATATGGCGCTATGCCTACACCAACAGGGATTGTAGGCGTGAGTGTATGGAATAATAACAGTTCGCCAGAAAGTCATGGCCTTAAATAACTAACTTTTCACCTGGGACTTCGTTCCCGTAGGGATTTGGGAAAATAATGTAGCCTATGGGTTATTCTAATGTCTAAGTCTTATTACTGAAAAGTTTCATAAAAATCCGTCTAATCGTTTTTGCGTGTAGGGGCGTAACTAACATACAAACACACAAACGTAAACGCGTGCTTGTTTACGCCGCGTGCGATACAAATCTTGTACACCATGTGTTCAAAAAGCACGCGAAGGTTTAATAATATTAGTGTGATTAAACTTGACTACTTGATGTGGCGCAGGGGTGATATGATGCGTCACATCAATCACATAGAATAAAACAAAACATTTTAAAAAAGGATGAATATATTTTTTAAAATACTATTAAATTGTGGAATTTCATACATCATAATAAGGTAAACAGTAATTGCGGACACATCATTTAGCTTTGCTATCACCGGCTGTAGCCGTGGAATCGGGTTCGGCAGTGTCCGATTCTGAGTTGGACTCGTTCTCGTCGTCTTCTTCCTCCTCGTCGCCAGATTCCTCATCCTCTGACTCCGAATAAGAGTAGTCTCCGCCTTCTGCAGCGCCGTAATCTGCGGCTCCGTAGTCGCCTGTTAAATAGTTGTAAAATTATTAAGTTGGTAACATATCATCTCGTGAGACCGTGTGGTGATCGGTTGCGAATAACACCACTCCATCTCTTTCCGTGGGTGTCGTAAGAGGCGACTAAGGAAACACAAATGAGACATAATAATCCATCCCAGGCAACGACACTTTATTTTTTTCTGAATCTGAGGTGTCATCCTATGGTCTCATGCGGTGTGATAGGCTCTGTAAAGGGCCGTCTAGTTCGCGACCAACCCTCCTACTGAAGTCCGACGCCAAACAACTTGCTGTGTTCCGTCGGTGCGTGGGAGTACCAGTGCCTCCCAGTGCCTAGGCATTTTCTGGGTTAACTCGCTCCATCGTCGACCTCATCTTTGACACTCTGGTCAAGATTGAGGTCAAGAGTTAACCCATTTAATAATAATAAAAAATAAAAAAGCCCACTGACGTCAAATGTCTCAAGTAACCTGGGATGATTCTTTTAGTTGATTTTTATGACACCAAGGTGAGTCAAATTCTAATAAAATAGAATGAAAAGCAAATAAAAAACTAAAACTACGCTAGACTACTCCTAGAAAGAAAAAATAAACCTATAAGTATACCTCCTTTTGTTAAATCAGATTTTTTAAAAAAAGTATACCTCCATAGGTTCCGCCCTCATCGTAATCGTCTTCGCCAGTGGGCACACCCTGCCGCCCGTAGCGATGCGTGCGCGCTGTAAACATTTACTTATGTTATCATATCATTCAAGAACCGATGTTTATTTTTCATTTTATTTATTTGGAATAAGAAACAAGTTATTTCATTAATATAATTTTATAAAAGAGAAGAAAAACACAAATGTAATTTTGTTACTGAATAAATAACTGAAATATTTCATCAAAATCTCTCGATCAAGCAATAAAATTCATTTTTGTTTTAAAACTTGAAAGTGACTGACTGTAATTATTTTTTTGTTATTTGATAACTGAACAGCGAAGCTCCTATAAAGTTAATAGTTGTATTAATAATACTCAGGTTGCCTATATTGACATAAATGAGATGAGCATCATAGCAGTATATGCGGGTATAAGCAGCCTATATGCAGGGCTACGTACTGGACATGCTGAGGTCTGCGGTGAGCTGCGTGGCGTAGTGGCACTTGGGGCAGGGCGGCAGCGCGCGCCGGTCGGGGCGGGCCCCCTTGCGGCGCACGTGCTCGTCGCAGAAACACGTCTTACAGCGCAGGCACGAGTACTGGCCCAGACGGTTGCACGACTGGCCTGCAACACCACACGTTACATTTTACCACACGTCTGGATTATTGGTTTATAGAGTTGCCTCTGAATCGGTTCCGAGAAAGTATTTGTAAAAAATATATATTTGCTGAGTTCTGGGGTTTGTTTCTGTTTCTCTTTTTATGTTTTCACGACAGAAGGGAGACTTTGGTATGTGCTTACTGCCTTTGAATGTGATGCAAAGGGCCATTAAAATTAATTGATTGAAAAAAAATATTTTCCGAATAAAGTCAAAAATTTAACGGTCTTATTGGCTCAAAAAGATCACACTAAATATACGAGTTATGACTTACACTTGTATGTTTCCGACTCGAGCACTTGGCAGGAGGCCTGGTGCTCGAACTGGTCGTCCTCGCAGAGGAACCCCTGGCAGAAGCAGCAGCGGAACACGCGCCCGCCGTGCTCCCACACCCCTGCAAACAAACATACGTTTAGAGTTTCAAGTTTCAGACGATATTTAATAAAATTAATTACAAATTATAATAAAATGTTACGTATTATATTTTCAGTGATCAGCTACGACCAAAAAAAAAATTGTAATTACTCCCGCTGATTAACGTGTTGTCAATCGTTGTTTACTATTGGTATTAGGGAATCCAATCCCGCAAACGCGGGATTGATGACCTCAATCCCGCAGGCGTGCGGGATCACGATTTTGATGCGGGATTGGATTCCCTAATTGGTATATTATGCTGACACAGCATCTTCTTGCAGTTTTGTCTAAATAAGGTTGTGACTCAGCCCTAACACAAAACGATGTTTTTTTTAGAAATTGACATTTACATCCTAAAGCTTCATTAATACATATCGATGTTGCTCGATGAATTGATTATTATAAAGTTACCTCGCTCGCACTCCATGCAGGTGGCGTCCATGAGCGGGCAAGTGCATGCGTGACTGGTGAGACACTTGCGGCCATGGCAAACCCACGCTTCGCAAAAATCACAGATCGCGCCCTGAAACAAGATAACCATACATAACTATTTGCTGGATTAAACATAATTTAGGTATTTTAATTTTTATCAAAACATTTTCACTTGCAGCGAGGTGTCATCGACCATCCGATATCCATCTTGTGCTAAAAATGTATGAAATTAAGTTCTGAGGCGCACCAGAAGTTTAAGCGGACGGACGCCCTAAATGTAAATGTTGCCAGTTATAATATTTACTTTTCAGTTTGGTAGTTTTTTATTCTGGAATTCTTTAAACTCCATAATGTATACCCAGCTTATAAAAGTTGTTTTGTTTTGGGAATCATAATTTTATTATTATTATTATTATGCTGTTTATCAGGCAGGCAGTTGACTACAACTGGTAATTGCCTGTATCCCACTGATCATTGTTGAGTTTTCTTTTTGGTTGTTAAAATGTGCTTGTCCAGTCTATAATGTAAAAATAATAAAAAAAAATGTCTACCTACTAAATATCCATGGACCTAGTGTATCAAACATAGGAACTGCATATAAATCATGTTTTATAATAATCACTATGTTTTCCAAAATATATTGAAAAAAATTTAAGATTTAAAAAATTAAAAATACCCAATAAGTATTTGAAAAGAGTCATCATAACTGGACTTACCAACTAAGGTAAACATTATGTTGGTTAATGATAAAAGTAATTTGTTGGTAGCACTTACGTATTGTATTTATTTACAAAATAAAATCCAACATACCACCATAGCCATGCCCGTGGTGTAGACGCCAGGATGCCTCACTACGCAGTCCCCGGACTTGAGCATGCATTTCACCTTCCCGCAGTGAGCACACGTCGGCAGGCGCTGCACAGCCGAACAGAAGTAGCAGAACGCACGATTCTTCTGCTTTCTGCAAAATATTGTGTGATTTTAGTTATTAAGAATAAATCTAGTCTATTCTAATACTTTACATGTTTTCTGAAATAGTAGTAGATCAGTTGTCATGTTAGACAATCTTTCTATGAAAATAAAAAGAAGCTTAGCTACTTCACACAAGACTGAGATAAAAATAACAAACAAAACAGTTATGGGATGATGACAGAAATCGGTCGCTGGGTCATGTTAGAATCATTACAATGGAAGTTAAAATTGTTATAGGAAGTAGAGAAAATTCAGGTTCTAATTATTAACAGGAAAGGTCCATTCACCCCTGTTAGATGTAAGAACTATACATTGCCTAAGATGACTCTCTGACCCAGATTTTCTCACAAACTTGAAATAAAAGATTGCACCAAGACCAGTGTCATCGACACTATTTCAGGCTAAGATACCGCATAGATTCAAGTATTGACTGCAGCTACTGACTTCTGGCACTTATCGCACTCCATGGGCACGTTGCAGGGGTGCTGGGCGATGTCTACGTTGTCCTTCGCCGCGCGGATCTCTTTCTGTCTCATTTTCTGCTTCTCTGCCTTCTTGCGCTGCCCTGTCTTTTTCTTCGGCATGATCAGTAATTTGCCTGAATCTTATACAAAATATATGGTAAAACTCAATTGTTATAACATCGCTTGGCAACGAAAACTGAATAATTTCGCTTTGCGGAAGAGAAATTCCACGATCTCACACCACCGACCGACACCAGTGAGTGACCGACCATCTGACATTTGACACTTCACCATGCGTGCTACGTCAAGGTGACGTTGACAAATACATTTACGTTCAGAAATAAACACAATGCGGACCCGATGTTATACAAACAAGAGCACTTATAGCTTAATAGTTTTGCTCGTATCGTTAGTACTTTACATGGTACACAACGGTGTGTGTGTACATTTCCTAACTATATTACATTACCCTATAATCTTAGACCAATGTTTCCCAAGAAAAGAATGGAATGCCCCGAGTAGAATTCACCCAGTCGTCCATAATGGGGTTGCAGAGAGCCTCACCTCTTGAGTAGTTACGATATCAAAATCAAAGTTTTTTGTTGTCTTCGGGGATTTACAAGGTCTGACATAGTAGGTATGAGTATTCAATATGAACCCCGTCACCGCACTACAAGTTTTAGTACAGAGGGCCACACATCAGGTTACCACACACGTGCATTCTGTGCTGTAAAGAGCGGTTTTGCAATGAAAATGGTGTAACCTGATGCGCTGGCCTCTGTATATAGGTACCTAACGTACACACGGCAGCACATCAGGCTATACATGTTGACCTTTACGTCACCCTTATTTCCCTCGTAATAGCGCGTAGTGCATAATTCGTAGTGCAAATGGGTAACCTGACGTGCTGCTGTTTGTACCTACACATACTCAGAACTATGAGACCAATTTGCACCTATTGTACCTATTATTGATAAGAACTGATATGCAATAAATGGGGTTATTTAAGTATCAGAAACACCACGCCTGCGAAAGAAATATACAAAGTCAAAAATGTCTAGCTTGATGTGCTCTGTATTTTCCATGTCCGTAAATGAAAAGCCTACTTAGGTACGTATAAGTGTTAATATTATAACTAAATTGCTAATAATTTTAAATATTAGCTTCATTCACAAAACTACAAAACCTCACAATAATAAATTGAGCACTGCACAGCATTTCTGAACGTTAATTACGAGTCTTTCATCACGATAGCCATGGCCACTCGGCTGCGCAATGCGCAGAGCGTGTTACGTTTGTATCGGTTCGATATCAAAACAAAACAAAAACAACTTTTGTGGAGAGACGTGCGGTGCACGCGATTAGTTATACCGATCAAAGAATTAGTTACACCGATGTTATACGAGAACCCTTACAAATTCCTCAATTGTTAGTGCTTTGTGCGCAATTAAAATCGACTTATGCAGGAACTTTGTTATTTATTGCTGACAACATGGTTACCCTATCTGTATCCAGCATGGTACGTATGTTCATAGGTACCTATTTATATACATGTGTATGTTTTGTAGGCTAAAAATATTCCTCTTACTTTTTTATGTTATGATATGATGATATACCTAGGTAGTACCTATCTAACTACTTTTAATTTAATCAGTGCGGTCGAAGTTTTAATAATTATAATTAACTAGCTTTTCCCGTGGGAATTAGGGAAATTTATGTACCTAGCCTATGTTATAATCCAAGGTGTCAGCTACCTCCATGCCAAATATCAAAATTGGTCCAGCCGTTTGAGCGAGAAAGAGTAACAAACATCCATACAAACTTTCGCGTTTATAATACACTACTCAACAAAGAATAGGGAACACGCACGATTTTTCATACAACAGAGGCCTGTTTGAGAAGCTGTGAAAAGTATTTAAGACACGTATTTTTAATAAAATCTTTAGTGTGACCAAGTTCTATACCTGAATTTTCAATCCCTATAAATGAACTTTATTTAGCTTGAAATTTGTGGAAAAGAGGGAAAAATGAAAATGAAAACGCAGTTTTTCTTTGCTTTTAGTATGGAAATGGTGAAATTAAATTTTCATTTTCGTCTCTTTTTCACAAACTTCAAGCTAGATAAAGTTCATTTAAAGGAATTTTAAATTCGGGCATAGAACTTGCTCACACTAAAGATTTTATTAAAAATACGTGTCTTAAATACTTTTCACAGCTTCTCAAAGAGGCCTCTGTTGAAAAATCGTGCGTGTTCCCTAGACTTTGTTGAGTAGTGTATTATTAGTAAGGATGTATTTTTTACCATGGACCATGGAAGAAGTAATTTTGACAAGGTATTGAAGCATTCACGTTAACTGTATACGCAAGCAAACGGTAGGTATGTGTGCTTACCGCGTTTTTAAAACCAAGTATCGCGAGTTCGTCAACCGTTTTGTAAACAAAACCAAGTACCTAGTTACGTAAAATTATTATCCACTGGACTAGGTATTTCATTTGTTAAACTCCGTTTTGTTAACTCCAATTCCTATTTTAAATAAGTACGATACTTCTCAACAGAGTGATTAAGATTTCTTTTAATTTTAGGTCTGAAATCTTTCCGTGGCACCGTGCACCGGTTAGGAAATACCCCTTGCTTTTCTTCTTGTGTATCGTAAGATTCGATTATGAATTATGTGGCACCCCGTTTGTGGTGTTTAAAGTCATGTCACTTAATATTCCCCCCTTGACATGCCCAAAACATTTTTAAATGTGGTAGGTAACATAAACTTCGTATTTCATACATGTCCGCCTCGAAGGACAAAAAATATGCACGTCTTTACTTACGTATTGTAGGTCATATGAGCCAGATCTCAAAGATTACTTTTGTTCGAAGTTCGAACTTATAGCATTACATTATGTTCGTGTTCCTTCCAGGTAGGTAAGTAATTTAATTGGGTACGTAATACACGCTCACAAATAAAGTAAATATTTGTAAGTGTTAAAATAACGTTGCAATAACAGTATGTAGACAATAGGTTATTATTATCCACACATTATTCATGACAAGACATTGAAGGTTGTAAGTCCACACATTTTGTGATTATCCGGTACAGACAGCAGCACGTCAGGTTATCCAACGCCGGCGCTATTAGAGCGACATCAGGTCAAAACGTGCCCGATGTGCTACCGTGTGTACAAATGCAGTCACGTCACGAGGATTAATCAATATGTATACTTACATTGACATATTTTCTAAAATATCTTAAACTTACCATTAAAAAATTATGTTAACAACAGTTTTTTTTTTTATCAGCCTATATTTAAAAATTTAGTCCACCACGCTGGCCCAATGTGGGTTGGTGGACGCGCGCCTTTCGAAAACGAATTTTTCAGACGTGCGGGTTTCATCACGATATTCCTTCACCGCTGAGCAAGTGATAATTAACGCAAAATCCGTACATAAATCCGAAAAGACGAATTTAGTGGTACAGGCCCGCACTGTTATCATTGCTGTTTTAATTTACCTTACCTAATAATTAGACGACACAGCTAGCATACTTACTTATGCGATCTAATGTTGCTACGTTAATTTGAATTTTAAGTTGTTATTGCTCGTGATGGTACACTTACAATTCTCTGTTTTCGTATCGATGCATCATGGACATCATTCATCATTTACAGGAACAATGCATTCCACACAATTCGATACCGCGCCGCGGTATTCGGAAAGACTCTAATCTTGCATCTCTCTCTTGCACTATACAGACAGATGACAGTGATAGGGACAGTCTAGTCTAGGTAGTTCTAGTTGAACGCGATTCCGAATGATGATACTATGGAGCTATATCAAAATAATTGCAAATTACATTTCATTTCACTTATTTTAAGTATAGTTATAATAGATAATTTTATTGAACCCTGTGGTGATCGGTTGAGAATAACACCACTCATCTCTTACTGCAGGTGTCGTAAGAGGCGACAAAGGAAATACAAAATAAGGCGAAAGGAAAATACAAGAAACCATTTGAAAAAAAACTAATACAAACTATACTGTACTATTATTACAGTATAGTATTCGTTTTTTCTTTGTGTTACCTTTCCCTATATTTCTACTCTTTATGTGTTAGGTTAGGCGATGTCGGGCTAAATAAAGGAATTAGGTATATGCCACTCCGTTTACAGGTTGAACAAGCGAAGCGGCTAGCCCTAGGCATAGACGGTCCACTGGTGCTGTTCTTCAAGACAGTATGCCTGTACTTCCTGGTGGTGCGAGCTGACGAAGAGGCGGAGGTGTCCCCTCGCATGGTCGCCGTCTTCGCCAAGTGCGCGCCTATAGTGTGTCTGCTGGTCACGGTGCTGATGAATACTTTTACCACGGACCCTGCTGCAAAGTGCCAGTAAGTCGCAGGCTCTTCTTTATCTCCAACTAGCGCGACTTATTTCGCATGGGAAAGTGGTTTGTGTCTCTATCCATTGTAAAAAATTACATCAAAAACAAAGCGAAATGCTCAATTTTAACGTTAGGAAACACAAACAAACAAAGTTTCATTAAGCAATAAACATCTCCTAACTCCTATCCTCCTATCTTTCCCTTACTTGCATTATGTCGTCATCAGGCGGTTATACGTATGAAAATATGCAAAATATGCCGTCAGATAATTGTAAAAGAGGGACAGACGAACGGATGTGCAAACAAAACGACTGCTTATAAGCCGAGGGGGCTTGTACCTAACGACTACGATTGAACAACTTCATTTCATATGCCGTACCTGCATCTTCCACCGTCCACGGAAAAAAAACTGTACAGATGCAATGTATAACGAATTTGGCATTGATGAATAAGTAGGTATTAGGTATCGTATTACAACTAAGTAATCATTATCACTCTACTAAATAACTACATAGTGTCTAGCTAAAAGAGGATCTAACTCTTATGTTTATCACAGCTTCCCATGTAGGTTCCGTACACTCGATATGATATTGTTTGCAATCATGATCATGTCAGCCGCAAAACGTCAACTGCTGGACATAGGCCTCCCCCAGGGATCTCCGCCTCGATCGGTCCTGCGCCACCCGCATCCAGCGGCAAACCGCAATCTTTACCAGATCGTCGGTCCACCTTGTGGGAGGCCTTCTCACGCTGCGCCTTGGTCGCCACTCGAGGACTGTTTTGTCCCAGCGGCCATCAGTATATTTATCTGCGGTAATTATCGTACCGCAATATTTTGATTTGCGCGTTCAGAAGGCTGTCGGTCAATTACCTCATCACTGTTTCCATCGCTAAGGTTATCATTTCCAGATCAGATACCTATTCACTAAACTAAAACGAAATAAAAATTATCCGGTTTTACATTTTTGCCGTCGTCATTAATCTCAGTACAGACAGCAGCTAGGAAAACCAGTGCTTTTCCGAGCGAAACATAATGGCGAACGACGTAAAAATCAACATGTAGAGGTTGATGTGCTGCCGTGTGTACCTATATCTTATAGACAAGGGTTTTTTCAGCAAACTGCACCTGAAGGACATCTTATCAATTGAAAGTCCTTCTATTGGACAATGTCACCTTTATGACGCGCTTGTCAAAGTAGAAGTAGGAATCTCTTATGCGCTTGAATTTTATCTTTTCGCCCCTGATTGCGGTCAAGAGCAAACACGCATTATCTGTAAAAAAAATATCGGTGCGTTTGGTGTCATACCTAATCATACTCAAGCTCACACAGTTGACCCTAAAAATATAAAATGTTATATGTAGACAACTCAACAAAACTAAAATGAAGCTAGCGTGCGTATAACGGTAGTGTAATGGACTTGGTTACAGTATCCGTAACAGGAGCGCGATCTTTGTTTCGCGACTTTTGTTTAAATTCGCATGCGGTGCGCCGCCGGCGCGGCGGTCTCCGCTAAATTTTAGAGCACGCCCGCCCTAAACTTCGGGATCTACTTGGTACAGAACGCGACTCGAATCAGACTCTAATCTATACATAAGTAGCAGTCGTCTTTGTCACTTTGATAGTGAGAGAAAGGAACGATCAATACTTAATTATAGATCAAGACTTGAGTCTTCTTCTGTAATACGGGCCTAAGTGTACGACAGAGATATTTGTAACTTTCTGTCACGTCATCTATCTGTATAGCGCTAGAGATGTCCTGTCATTCGATTCTCCGAAATACTCATGGACCTAATATTACTATTCTAGTGCGTATGTTGGTCGTAGAGTAGATAAAATGTTATATCTAGTGCGTGTGTTGGTCGTAGAGTAGATAAAATGTTATATCTAGTGCGTGTGTTGGTCTTAGAGTAGATAAAATGTTATATCTAGTGCGTGTGTTGGTCGTAGAGTAGATCAATGTTATATCTAGTGCGTGTGTTGGTCGTAGAGTAGATAAAATGTTATATCTAGTGCGTGTGTTGGTCGTAGAGTAGATACAATGTTATATCTAGTGCGTGTGTCGGTCGTAGAGTGATACAATGTTATATCTAGTGCGTGTGTTGGTCGTAGAGTAGATAAAATGTTATATCTAGTGCGTGTGTTGGTCGTAGAGTAGATACAATGTTATATCTAGTGCGTGTGTTGGTCGTAGAACAGAAGATCCTATGTGTGGGCCATTGATTTTGTGGCGTTTTAAAATAATTACTTAGGTAATGATTTGCCCTTACTCGTTATTTTAGAAATATAATGCCTACAATTTTGTTTAGATGAGTAAGACATATCAACACTTATTTTGTATTTTTATTTTAGAATAATGTAATACTTTGCCCGTAAAAGGTATTAATATTATGTACTAGTTAGCATTCCACCCGGGACTTCGTTCCCGTGGGAATTCGGGAAAATTATGTAGCCTATGTCCATAGGGGATAATGTAGCTTTCTAATGGTGAAAGAATTTTTCAAATCGGTCCATTAGTTTCGGAGTCTATTCAATGCAAACAAACAAACAATCATATCTTTCCTCTTCATAATATTAGTATAGTCCCATGTATAGATAATTGAATACTAAGGCACCAGTGTATTAATTTGTCTTATCACATCGTGCAAGTTTCATTTATTGTCACTCTAGTTTTACAATAAACAATTTGAATTGAATGGGAGGTTTTCTTTTTGGGTATTAAAAAAAAAAAGTATTTCCCCAGAGCTCTCTAGATGGCGCTGAACTGACTCCGTTACTAGGTGCCAAAGCCAAAAGGCTTGGAGAAAAACATTGCATCAAATATTCTGAGTTTGTTTTGGCTTTCCAATCATCCTAGTTTTCTCGCGCTTTGTTATAATTCAGTTTTGTGTTTTCGTTGTTTTCGTAAAATCGCCTAACTACGTATGGTAGACGTGATATTGATGTGATATGACTATAACGTTTCGTTTTATGATCTCAAAATTACGTTCAAGTGAATTAATCAAAAATAATTTAACGTTCCGTTCCTTGCAGTAACGTACATAGTTTAGCGCCATCTATCCGGCGACAGGGGAAAAAATTAAAAAAAATAAAAAGAAAATCCCTCATTGTTATACTTACAGACGCGCCTACGGCTTCCGAATAGCGGTGGGCCTGGCCCTGTCAGCCCTAGGCGACGCCCTTCTGCTGTGGCCACAGCACTTCTTGTCAGGGATGGCTGCCTTCGCGGCCGCACACGTGGCCTACATCTCCGCCTTCGGATGGGAGAAGAGTGCGCCCCGTAGCGCGGCTATTGTCTTCCCTTTTGCATGTATGTACTAACCTTCCTATACATTCAAAGATTGCACTGAGGCTGCGGGTTGAAAGTCAGTTATCCGTGAAACGAGCAGTGGTGGTTTCATGTTTTCATCGCTCGTTGCGTGAGAAAAAAATGACTGTACCGCGTGCGGCGATCAATGAAAACTTAATCGACTTACTGCACCTGCAGCTCTAGCACGATAACGACAAACTCGCGCTCGGCTCACGCTGAAACTTCACTTTGATTGCGCTAGGGGCAAAGTTGACGTGTTGACATAAGATCGCGGTGTTGTCGCGGCGCTGTCACTATCGTACTCGGCCTGCTGCACTGCTTTTCTTCACTATTATAATAAAGAGGAAAGATTTGATTGTTTGTTTGCATTGAATAGGCTCCGAAACTACTGGACGGATTTGAAAAATTCTTTCACGAATTTTTCAAATCCGGAACGAAGTCCCGGGCGGAATGCTAGTTATTAATAAAGTATGGGTTCGCTCTTGACCACAACCTAAAACGGGGGCAAACAAGTGGCGAAGATGATGTACGGTCTTTAATTCCATGATGAAAACTCCAAGAGATTCGCTCAGTGATGGAGGCTTCATGTTTGCATATTCACATTGAAATCGAACGTGACGGAATTGTATAAGAATTAACTGGTTAAATACTCAAAGAGAATTAATGACAAAAGAAGATGGTCCACACAACACCTGCGATTTTCAGTAATGATGTAATGAGTTTTCAGTAATGAAATAAGGATTTATCATTAACATCTACTGTAACTCATAAACAAATCGTTTCCTGTCATAAATCAACCCAAAAAACCCAATACTTTAAAAATATTTACATTTCTTTGAGGGCCCACTTCAGATCTGGAAAACTAGCAACCTGAAATAAAAAAAATGTCTAATGTCCAAACTGATCCTTGGTGCCAGCAGCTGTACTGTCCTATCGCCGCCGGTGTACTATGTGTTACTCCTGGCCATCACGTATAGTGTAACCTCCGTGATTAGTCCGTTTATTAACGTAGACATAGACAACGTTTATTTGTGTGTCTATTTGTGTAGGTATGTGTGTATCTTCAGCACACACAAATTAATTTATACACCGAGTAGTTTTTTGTTCTCTATAATACTCTTATTAGGTTCAGTAGAAGAAATCCCTTCGTGGGATAACTTCCTTTGTAAACTTCCTATTACTGTAAACGTAATATCAAACCCTTTGTATTATCATTGTACGATAAAGAATAAATACATATATACAAATTTGGTAGGAGACAACGGTTGAGATAGGAGATAAATAAATACTAAAATGGGTCTAAATTCGCGTATCATATGATGATTTACTTATTTCCCGACGTTTCGACGCGGTTGCACGCGGTCACGGTCACGGGTAGACTGTTGTTGGTTTAATTATGTTTCCAATCGCGAAAAGACGTTGGCTAAATTGAAATATAGGCGACTGCCCCAGCAATGTATAGACATCACAACTATTAATATATAATGCTGAATAGCTAAGTATTAATAATTTCAAAGAAATAACTTTCAGGAACTTTTGATTGTTGTACAATTCTAAAAAGAAATTCGTAAAAACACTCTCCTACCGTCATTTTAAGTACAAACGTAAACAAAAAGCCTTGGCTATGAACTTTTTGCAAGGAGTTTCTAAATACATACGGACATACATAAATTCACGCCTTTATCACAATGGGGTAGGCAGAGACCACAGATTGCCACTTGGTACGATCCAAACACACCTATTTCGCTTTCTCTACAGTAATAATTCGCTTCATACACGCACGTCGAATTAGGGAACTCCCAATCTGGCCTTATCTTATAATATCTCCAAGGTCTAATACTCTCACCTAGAACGCCCTTCCGGTCTTCCGACCCTTAATATTCAATAAATAGGAATATTCTGCTGGGAGTCAGGGTGGAGGAAAGCCTGAAGAGGCAAACGGGGCGTTCCTAGCACCATCGTCAGTGCCTTTTAACACTTCTCACACCACTGCTACTGCTCGATCGCTGGCATACTTATATTTTGGATGTGTTTAAATAAAAAAAACAACATATAACAGATATTGACTTTTATTTTATTATTCAACAGTTTTAGGCAGAAACATTTTATATATATTTAAAACATTATACTCGTAGGCAGCAATATGGTCCCAATGCCAGCAAAAATAAGTCGTTATATTGGATAATAGGAAAATTCACCAATTGGGGCAGGTTAGCATCGACTCTAGTAAATATTGATCTTTGTCTGTTATTATTATTATTTCTTACAAAAGATCCTAAACGATTAGGCTGATCCATGTAACGTGCTGCCCTTTGGATATTTCACCTGAGTTTGGATCGTCTTCCAGGACAATATGGAACTTATTAATTAGAGCTGCCGCTATTTTAAAATCTTCCATGAGGTAGGATGAGGTTAGATTAAATTGACCATAATATGGTCACATTTTTCATTTCAGCAACCTTTTCAAAATTAAATGTTGGATTCTCAGACTTGGCAATATCAATTGCATCTTCAATTTGGTTCACAGCGAAGTTTGAGTATAAAACATTATTTTCAAGCAACAGATGCCAAACATTCAAATTCAAATCTCGCAAACTCTGGTACTGTGGGGAATATATGTACAAATTGTACTTTTCAAGAAGCATCTTTTTACAAATCCGGGAGGACATGTAAATGTTGCAGAAACATACATCCATTAAATACAGTGTCGTGAAGTGTTTGCAGTCCGCTTATAATTAGACAGATTTATTTCGGGCTCTGGTTGCGGTGCTGGTTGATGTAGTGGTGCTGGATCAGGTTGGGCTGCTGGTTGAAGTCTTGGTTCTGGTGCAGGTAGGTTTACACGATTCCTATCCTGAGCTGTTTGCCGTTGGTGTCTCATCCAGCAGGGATGACAGGCATAGTTTACATCCTAAAAGGAACAGTTCATTTATGTAGTCATCATATAAGGAGAAAGTGGTATCTACTTTTTAATGGATGTTTTTGCCATGGCATATAACCTATGAAAACAATATTTTTCAAACCATCAAAATTAAAAAAAATGTGTTTTTAAGACACTAAGTCAAGTAACAAAATGTACTTTTAAGAAACTACTGAGCAAGATAAAAAAAATGGAAATGCCTTCTAAGAGCTCTGTGTCTATGATGAGGGGTAACAGAATATCACCATCATCAGTTAAAAATCAAATAGGTATAGATGTTAAATAGAACAGAAATGACAATTACCTGGTTTTTTGCTGGATGTGACCTCGGTAAATTATGCAGCATTAAATTATTCATGTCCACTAAGTGACGTTGAGCATTTCTCCCAGAATGGCCACAGGTAATGCACACCATTATATGTCCAAATAAACGGACATCAGCAGCTCTTTCTGAATTTAATAGAACAAAACAAGGATGACAAATGTTGGCATCCATTAAAACCTAGAACAAATAAATTACTTGAGAATGTAACAAACGGCTATACATTTTACTCACCTTAACCACATACAAACCGGATTTTCTTTTAGTAGCTCGATGACCCAAAGACATCATTGTGTGGTCACAACCTTCCTTCTTACCAGCCCATATACGTCCCTACCGAGGGGCACGGGCCTCCCTTTAAAACACGACGAGGATTTAGGCCATAGTCCACCACGCTGGCCCAATGCGGGTTGGTACGAGTAGTCAAAAATGAATTTTCTTGGACGGGTGGGTTTCATCACGATGTTTTCCTTCACCGTTGAGCAAGTGATAATTAGAAATCCGTACATAAATCCAAAAAGACGAATTTAGTGGTACAGGCCCGCACCAGGATTTGAACCCGCGACCTTCGGATTTGAGCCAGACTTGTAGGCTCATTACCAGCTGGGCTATCACACTCATACCATTCATTAACTTGACGATACCCCACCCATGTGTTCTGCTACTTGACTGGTTTAATTATCGGGTTCAAAATGTATCTAGCTGAGTGTAGATGATTTACCTCAATTGTTAACCATCCTGCTAGGATGGTAAGTAACAGAGCAGGTAAAGAAGAGACGATGTGCCTCCGCAGTCTTTGCGTGGCTACACCACAGTTTATGCATCTCATGATACATCGATAGGCAAGCAAAGGTCCGTTAAGCAGCAAACATTTAGTGGTTTGGCAATCACACAAAGTCCGAATCACAAGCAAGGGTCAAAAGGATGTATCAATAATAAGAAAAAAGCGTAACAAAAGACCGAACAGCAAAGCAAGAAGAAAAGCGATTAAACGATGTCTGACTGACATATGTCCACAGACTACTATGTCTGACATTTTTTATAGTGACGTGCAACTTACTTTGGGTATAAAATCTATCGATTAAGTATCGATTATTCGGTCAACATTTTTCACAGTGTCACAATCAATATCACAGTGTCCACTTGGCTAGGCGGAGGGTGATTTCATTCAGGAATCGCTAGACCTTTTTGGGTGAAGTCCAATCTTATCGATGCGGCGTAGTAAAGTCACGTAAAGTCTTCGACGTCAAGCGCAAAATGGGTGCCACTCTCCAACACGCATATTTATATCATATAGTTGTTGGACGTTTGTAGACCAAGATCCCAGTGCCGCTAGACCTTTCTTGTTGTCGCATTGGCCAGGGGTGTGGGAGGGAGTGGTGCTGGTGTGTACAGTTAACATGTGAATGCCTACTAGCCTGGGCCGACGGCCGGTTTTCACTTGCCGGGTTCTGGCGGTTCTTCTAAAAATTGCTCACTTGTTCTGAAGTCTGGGTGCTATAAAAAGTATTGTTTTAGTTCCCTGAACATCATATAAAAAATCATAGGTACAATCGCATAATTTACTTGCAAATTGTAAAACATCTGGCAGAAATTACAGCCGACGGAGAGTGTCTGGCGGTGTTGATCATTAATTTTTATATTATTTGATTATATTCATAAGACATCAGCACCCAGACTTCAAAACAGGTGAGTGGTTTTTGGAAGTGTCTTCGGAGCCTGGTGGCTGAGAGTTGGCCGTCGGCCCGGGCTGGCGGGTAACATTCGTATGTTGGTGGTGCATTTTGCCGCTGCTCTTTTCAACACTTTTGGTTGCTGAGAGAATAAGGTGCGGTCTGGCGGCCCTGGGATCTCAGTTTGGTGTTGGAAACTACATATTATTGTGTTGTACACTTTAAAAACTAGTTTTTATAATGACTTCCGCCATTTTACGCCCTGTTTTAACAATTCCTATAAAACTACTACTTGTCGTCTTTCTATTTATCTTTTATTTATTAAATACTAGCTTTCCGCTCGCGGCTTCGCCCGCGTGGACTACAGGTTATACCGTGCCCGGCTGTGAGATAAAATGTAACCTACATCCTTTCCCAAGGTCTAATCTTAATACCAAAATTCAACAAAATAGGTCAACCGCTTTGTCCCTGCATTTTAAATCTGTCATATTTTCGAAAATATTAATTTAAACTACATGCTGTAAAGGGCTATGCACAATTTATTCAAAGTACTTGATTGGATAAGCATGTATTGCTTAAAATCGCTTCGTAAAGTAGTCATTATTTCTCGTAAAAAGTAAAGGATAAAAAATGGTTATTGTGGGTTATCCCTAAGAGATAGATATATACTATTGCGGACTTATTTGTAGAACTTTTTAAGGCGTATAATACTGTAGTACATTATTTTGATCTATCTCGTAGGGTTCAGCCAGCGTTTGCAATGTAAGCGTAAAAAATGTGTTTATTTACGACATCACATTAGAAACTTCTAAAATTATCAGTGTTCCTCTACTATATTATGCATGTATTATACATATAAACCTTCCTCTTGAATCACTCTATCTATTAAAAAAACCGCATCAAAATCCGTTGCGTAGTTTTAAAGATCTAAACATACATAGGGTCAGACAGCGGGAAGCGACTTAGTTTTATACTATGTAGTGATGATAGTGATAGTGATAATAGAAAGCAATAAAATAATGATATGTCATTATTTGGCATAATCCTGATTAGTTGCGCATGCTAGGTGGCGCTACTATCGTGCACATATGATAGCGAATAGGTAGGCAATACTAGATACCTCGATCCTTCCTTCACGCAGGTAGACACAGGTAAATCGAGAATGGTCGATTGTATATTTTTAAAGGTAAGGAACAGCACTATTTAAGTGATTTCCGTGTTCTAGAACAGATTATAAGTTAGAATAAAATACTTTTAATTAATCAATTAGTTCCTGAAAGTTCTATACGATTAATAACTTCGGAATAATTAATGAATGAATAATTTAATGACTCGTATTATTATGAAATGTATATACACTGCTGGGGCAGTCATTTAGCCAAGTCCAAAGTGAGATAGGAGATGTGAGTGTATTTCGTTGTGTGCCGCAGTGCTGTACGTGTGGGACGTCCGTCCGCCGGGGGTGCTGCAGCTGCTGGTGCCGGGCTACGCGCTGCTGCTGTGTGTGATGTGGTGGCGGGCCGGCGCCAGGGGGGGCCCCGCCGCGCTGGGGGCCACACTCTTCCTGTTTTCAGACGCTGCGCTTGGGTACAGCATCTTCAAGGCACCGGTGCCTCATCGACAGGTATATACAATAGAATTATACTTTAATGCACTCCAACACAAATAAGGAACAGTTACATTTTAGTGTAAAAAAGTTATGTCAGGGTAAAAAATGCGGCCCCATTGCTAAGAAGCAATTTAGTAAGTATTTGTTACAACGTAGTTAGACTATTATTCTTTTCTCTTAAACTTCAAAACACTTATTAGAGGTTGAACCCAAATAAGTAAAGTTTAAATTAACCTAATCCCCCGGTTGCGGTAAGTTGGAACGTGTTTACCAAAGCTAAACCGCTCACGTTTCCTTTGTTTTCAACCCAAAATACAATGGAAACGTGAGCGATTTAGCTTTGGTAAACACTTTCAAACTTTACGCAATCAAAGGGCTCGCTGATCGATCTCAAATAGTGAACGTACGCTATTGGCTCATATTATGGGATATTAAAAACAGTCCACATAACAGTCAACATAGGGAAATAAAAAATAAAAAATTGTTTTAAAGGGTCACAATCATTGCTAGCTTGTTAAGGAGGCGTCCGAACTAACCCAGTATGAGCTTGTGACTAATTCCTTTCTCCACAATATAATAATTGTTAACTTGAAAGTCCACCAACCTTTCAAGTTTCTCTCTCTCTCTAAAGATTATTTAATCTTTAGCAAAAATTAGCCAACGACCGTAGTCGCTGGCTCTGACAATGATCTTCCTCAAGGATTAATGTCTTAATTCGATCTCTCTAGAGACTATTTAATCTCTTTATAAAATAGCCAATGACCGTAGTCATTGGCAATGGCAATGGTCTTTCCCAAGGATCCCTACGTTGTGTTTATTTTTGTCATATAGTACCCAGAGCCTTTTTAAGTACTTTGGTATCTCAATCTTTGCTTATTCGTTGCCAGTCTCTTCAACACCCCTGAATAAGCAATTTTGGTTAGACAAGCATATAGTTTATGGGGGTGAAGAGGAAGGGAGCTCCGGCCACCGCTCCCTTCTATGGTCGACATCCTATCTTCTACTATGCGGATTGTGAGGCGACCCCCACCGGCAACAATTGGTCCCTTCAGTATCGTTGCAGTCCGAAAACTGTTTGAGGAACGTTGCAGTCCGAAGACTGTTTGAGGGATCGGCACAACCACTTCTGTGGCTGAAACCGATCGGGTGGGTCTTGCCCGAGAACTCCAAAGCAATTGGCAGCTCCCTTGGTTGGGTCATAGCCCGGACTGCCTGCGCTACGATCCTTCGGCAAGGTCTTACGTCATGCAGTATCGTTTATAGTCAGCTCCCCGACTCTAATTAGTGTATTTTATGTCGGCTGCCCGACAAGTTTATTTTAAGTCGGCTTCCCGACGCCCATGTTGAAGACCGCCTTCCGGCTCTTCAAGAGCTCGAGTCGTAACTCCAGTGTTTAGTGTGTGTTTTCAGTAATTCTATACCGAAAGGCTGTTCGCCGAAGCTACTACCGCCTGAGGTTACATTTCTTTAAGGTTGGTGACCCAACCGTTATTGTATGTTTTCCAGTAAACCAATACCGAAAGGCTGTTCGCCGAAGCTACTACCGCCTGAAGTTACATTTCTTTATAGTTGGTGCCCCAACTTAATATTCCACCTTATAGGTGGTTAATGTAGTTGAAGTTGACAAGACTTCAACTATAGGCGCCATGCTACGCACGCCTTTATATGAAATTATCATATAACATCCCTAGAAGGACGAATCATAAGTTTACCTACATAATTTTAAGGTTGGTGCCCCAACCGTAATGCATTCGAAGACTGTTCACCGTAGTTACTATTGTCTGTTTCTCGTTCTCTAAAAGAACGGTAAAACTTACCTACATATATTTATAGTTGGTGCCCCAACTTAATATTCCACCTTATAGGTGGTTAACGTAGTTTACAGTAGGTAAGGACTGTAAACTACAGACGCTACCCAAACGTCTTTATATGAAACGCTTTCGCTTGTGACTACTAACGTCTCTTATATTTGATGTGAGATTTGCTGAGATATAAAATACCAAAGCTTATTTTCATTCGTGGATTTTATATCCATTTAAGGCTGTTCGCTAATGCTACTACTGCCTATGATTATTTATCGTCGTTATCTCGACTAGCTATAAAGGCTGTTCACCGAAGTTACTATTGCCTGTGGATGTTTTTATTTAGCGTTGGTTACCCAACCTAGTCTACCCTAATCTATCCTAATCTATTCTATCAAATCAAACCTATCAAATCGAACCTATCAAATTTACCTAACAAACCTAACTACGTTCTAAGGCTGTTCGCTAATGCTACTACTGCCTGTGTCTCGCTCTCTAAAAGAACGGTAAAAGCTTACCTACATATATTTATAGTTGGTGCCCCAACATAATATTCCATCTTATAGATGGTTAACGTAGGTTACAGTAGGTAAGGACCGTAAACTACAGACGCTAGAGCCATACGTCTTTATCTGAAGACTGTTCGCCGTAGCTACTATTGTCTGTGTTTACATGATTTTTAGGTTGGTGACCCAACCGTAATGCGTTCGAAGGCTGTTCACCGAAGTTACTACTACCTGTGATTGTTTATAGTCCTGATCTCGACTAAGTACAATAATTCCAAACTTTTGCGCTGAATCCTTAATCCATTTCGAAGGTTATGACGATACGAATCTCATATGTGAACCTTAAGGAACATTGATAATCGATATCTATCTTTTGTGGAGTTTTTCACACTGATCCGGTCGTCTATGCTAGTTTACAACAGATTCGTACTTTCAAGTTTTAATGTATCGTCCCTTTGTCGGCGTGCACGCCTTTTTTATTCTTAAAAGTGTCGTAATCACGTCTGCAAACCACATTCCGTACCTTTTCATGTGTCTTTCTCATTATCTGAAACCAGACCAAGCTCCCAGCACAATTTCCAAAAATCGGATTTCCGATTTTGGATTTCCGATTTTGGATTTTGGATTTTGAATTTGACATGATATGTGAATTGTATCTCTTCACTGAGGCTGTTACGACATCCACTTGATATCTCCTCTCCGGTATCATTCACACATGTCTAAGTAGAGCCAAGTCCCTACCCGACATGTTTTAGTAATATTGTATTTCATCATTGAGGCTATTACGATATCCACTTGATATCTCCTCTCTGACAACATTTACTCACGTCTCGGCGGGTCCGTGTCCCCGCCTATACATATATGAACGAGTTTAAATGATCGTCCGCGTTTTCATACAAAAAAAGAAAATCTTAATACAGGAACGATATAAAATTTTATTTTGATGGAATTAGATAGAGCTCAGCTTAAGAACAAGTCCTATCATATTCCCAAAACAATATTGATCTTCCAACAATATTAAGATTGAAATATAAGTCCCCAACTTAATATTTCAATCCGTCAGGGGCATGTCGTTACAAGCTAACTCATCACCTAACATAATCCTTCCCCACAGTTAGTGGTGATGCTGTCATACTACACGGCGCAGTTGGCCATCGCCCTGAGCGCGCTGAAGCTGCCCCCCGCGCCCCCCCACACGGACTAGACCCCCCCACACCCCCCGCGCTCGCCCGCGACGTCTGTCTTCCACACTCCAACAGTCTTGGGACTCGCCAGATAAACTGTATTTGCACTGATAGTCTTACCACGAAGAATTGTCTGTTCTTAATGCGGATTATGATGAAAAGCTCTTGGTACGAATCGGTGGGAAGTCAACCAAACCCCCGATCGCGGTAAGTTTAAACGTGTTCACCAAAGCTAAATCACTCACGTTTTCATTGTATTCTAGGCCGAATACAAAGGCGATTTAGCTTTGGTAAACACGTTCAAACTTACCGCGATCTGTGGACATGCAAAAGCGCGTTTTCGTTTAACCATAAAATCTCAAAAAAAAAAACAGTATTCAAAAACATTATTCTTCGTAGTAAGGCTACATGTGTCTGTAGTTCTAAATCACACTTTTATCTTCACGGAAGTTTGTACCTACTTTAACACTAGAGATTGCACGAAATAAACTACCTAAATTACAAAAAAAATAACTAAAAGTTACGTCACGGACTGGTAAGTGTGACCCAGAGTTTTGATTATACATATAGTACAGAGTTCAGCGATGAATTACGAGGTGGTATCGCCGAAACACAAAATAAATAAAGTAGACGAGATTTATAGAAAAAAAGGGGTTTAATTAAATTTAAAAAGATACAAAAATTCGACACAGACAAAAATTAAAAAAAGAAAATTGCACAATTAAATTAAAAAAAAAACTATAACTTAACAGAAGGGTAGGCCTATCTATTTACACCGCTAATAACGTATGGAAAGTTTAGGAAAGAAGTGCTGGTTAATTTAGAACTGTAACAATAAAATATATAAGTTGAATCATGTGGCCTAACTATAATCAATTGTTATCTGATCCAAATAGGAAGATAAAATTTAATTCGTTAACGAACAAAATTCCTACCTATTTGACAGATAAATCGGTTGCTGTCACAATTGGCTATTTGTTAAAATTAATGAATTTAGGGAATGGTACTATGGGACTTAGCTAAATGGTCTTCTTGGGGCCGCCGGAATATCCGCTACGGAATTGTGGCTGGATCTGGTTTGGGGCGCACGTAACTTGTGTGATCGTCTATCGGACTTCTCAACGAAGTACTGCTGCCCAGCCTTTTATTAGATCGTTATTAAAAGCACTGCAACTACAAAAATTCCAAATTGGACTAGGATACCTAAAAGACCACTATTCGCGAAAGGGCACCAAAAGGAAGAAAAATTAAAATATATGAGTATTTTAGAATAGTAAGAATGTCAAGCTAGTGTAACCTATACAAGAAGGATATTCTCCCCTTGCAGGTCGTGAAGTAATCCCCCCAGGTCAAATGATAACCAGATTTGATTTAAACCATAAGACCCAGGATTCTCGTAACTGTTGCAAGAACAGCCTGATAGAGTATTTTTCTGAACGCGAAGTAGATGTTGTAAAAAGTGTACTGTATAGCGTAGGTAAGGTAGAGTAGGCGTGTGAGAACAAAAAAAGGGAAAAGTGAAAAACTTACATTTTGATAATAAAATAAACTTCCACTTTTTATATCAAAATAAATAATTATGTCCCTTTTACACAGAGAAATTCTATTTAGACTATTACACAGTATTACACAGTAGAGAATTCAGACTATTTACACCGAGAAATTAGTCATGTTTACACAAAAAAAAATTGTCGAATGAAAATGACAACTTCAATCCCAAAAAAAATGCAAAAAAAGGAGCAAGTTCTAAAATTTTGAAACCTATTGAATTAAAAAGAAAATTAGACCGGAAAGAATTAGAGAATATAAAAAAGATCGCAAGCAGAAATGCTGCAAGAGATACGAGGCAAGTCTCGGACAAGTTCACCTAAGACCGAGTTAAAAAAATGATGAAAATTATTGAAAGTTCATTGTTTTCTTTGACAAGAATGAAAGGAATACAACCCTATTCATTGTTCAAGACTTCAATGTCTGGAATCAATTTAATATTTTCGATGCCATCTCTAGTATTCCATTGTATCATTGTATAGTACAGACTTCTTAAACTTTCCTAACAGTTTGTTATCTTCCTTTATAGGATGTAAGCTTTAATGTGAGTTTTAGATATTTTTATATAAATAGTTTTGTAGATGTTTATTAGTTCTGTATCTGCAGCTGTTTTAATGTAAGGCTAGAGAGAGCCGTGGATAAAGAATTGGTATTACAAAAAGTGAGGACAATATTGAAGGTGGCTGCTCTGCTCATGGTTACAGAACACGGGAAAAATTCAGATATCGCCTATTTTTTACAACAACAAGCATAAAACTTCTGCCGGTATACAACCTGTTCCTTTTGATGTCCCAGAACATATCTAATAAAAATAATTTTAAAAGTCCAAGGAACATTTTATCCTTAAATGGGTATTTTCGGAGAAATCATCAATCAAAATACTTCAAAATCTTTCTCCCATAAAACGAGTCCTTCACTTTCGTTCATAATAGTTTCAATCATTTATAATTTAGAATACGATAATGCGACATTGTCATTTCTTATGTAAAGGTGTTTTTATGAAAATTCACATTTTTACCAAATTATTTCGTATGAAAAATAAAAATTTGAAATTATTAATAATTGAAAAAAAATGTATATGCTATTTGATTCAATACGTTGTCTCATTGATACCCTGGAGTTATGGGATATCAAAAGGAACAGGTCGCAGACCCGTTCTATCGCATAGCGTTAGTAAGGAACAGGCAGCACGATATCTACATGACAAAACGCATCTATATTAACTATGACTTGATGTGGTCAGATTACCCTGAATTTTTGATAAAATTTATTGTCTTTACATACTGAAGACCACATCATGTTTGACTCTTTGGATTTTTTATCTTATTCCGTACGCGTAAGAGTGAAAAACGCATCTCAAATGTCATGCGTGAGCTATGTTCTATACAAAATAAATATGTGTCCAAAGAAATATCTTAAAGGTTCCATTTATTTATTGTAATCATGAGTTTGAGTCGAGCATCCTTTAGAAAGTGACAGCACAATTCGAATTGGTTCAACATAGTTGAATGAACAGTCTGTGATAAGTGGTCGCATAGATTTGTCTTCTCATTATTAAATTAAAATGTTTACTACATTATTGGTAATTTTGTAACTATTCGGCTCATTAGGGGCTCGTGCCAAAAACAAAAAACGATGGACGGATTTTAAAAGAGAACGATGGATTTTTATGGATCTAAATAAATAAAAGGTGTTTAAGTATAAAATTGCCGATTAAAAAAAAATATTATTTTGTTATTTATTTCTTTGATTTAATTTGTATGTACTTACAAAGATTTCAATTACAGTTAATAAATTTTTATTAGAATTTGTTTAGTGAAAATGAAGCTCAATTATATTTAGCGCTGTTGTCCGTTATAATAGTTTATTTCTTACTTGCCGCTTTTATCAAACTAATATTGGCCATAATACGCTCAATGTTGTCCAAACCCTTCCATATCGCATTTCGATTTCCCAAGTTAGTATGGAAAAATCCATTTTCCAAAAAGTACAGAGACTGGCAATTTCATATTTAAAGACCAATTAATTAAGTATTTAAAAACGCACTCTATAGTGGGGAATAACTCGTATTCACATTCCAAAAATCGATAAGATGGTGCTCTGTCGTCTGTGTGCTCTGCGCAAGAGATACACTAACAAAGCCGTTTCCGGCTAGCATATGCAATGGGGTTGAATACGGGTACACTCGACGGTTATTTCCGTGTAAGCTAGAATTATTATTTACGTGTTTTGTAAACTCTGAATCTTTAAAAAATGCATTCGGTAAGTAAATAAGTTATCAAAAAAACTAAAACTGGGATATCACTCCCTTGATGCTGATTCGACTTTGCATTGTTTTTCAAAGAATGTTTTTAACTGTTAAAGTATCAAATAAAGCAAAGTATGGCAAATCGATAAAGAAAATATCCACAAAGTTTGTAGAAATAACCCATTTGTTGGTGCCGATTCGTATGAGAATAATTTAGAAGTTTTGTAACTTTTTATGATTGATTCTCAACAAAATTTAAAAATATATATATAATGTTTGGGTGACAAGTGGTCCTAGTATAAGTGGAATTAAATGTTTAGAGTAGGTTCAGCAAACATATCTCGGCGGTTGTCGGCACTCGGCATTTAGACCACACTTTCAGTACAGACTACTACCAAATCGTAGGGAGCAAATTTTATAACGCGATTGTGAAAAATAGAGTAAACCTTAAACTGATACGTATGTACATTTTTTCTTTATAACAATATTAACTTCGTTCCCGTGGGAATTATGTAGCCTATGTGTTATTTTGATTTTTAAGCTTATTTTGATTGCAAAGTTTTATCAAAACCAGTCTAGCCGTTCTTGAGTTATAAATGGTCTAACTAACATGACTTTGTTTTATATAAGTGTAAAGATTATTTAATCATTTTATATTTTGACCTTATTAAGCTTATGCCTTATGGCGATAGTTATTTTTATATTTATTATAAAGTGAATAAGTTAATGATTCATAATTAACACTAAAAACCTTGAAAATTTGCTCTCTACTTATTATTCGTAGAATAGATATTTACTGTCGAACTCCACTGTTCATGTCAATTTAGATAAATCCATATTTTAATATTAATATATTATTATACCTTTCTATTGTATCGACTATTATGCGATAGATTTTATAAATATTAAATGTGTAGTGAAAGTAAATCAAAGCACTTAAAGGCAGTTTCATTTTTAACACGTTTCAATCCAACGCGTTGGCTGCCTACAATATACCTACAGTATTCCTCACACGCCGCATTCAAACTGACTGATCTTACGGGTGATGCTCAAAGCTTCACTCTATTACTGAGGGGCCATCAGCATCACCGGAGGGATTAGAAGCTTATTTTTGACTCAAGTTTGACTCTGGCCCCCCAAAAAAATCCGCAAAACAATACCCTCAATAATTTTCCACGTTAAAAACGTATGAGTCACCGACTTCAATCCTAACAGTTCGCACAAAGTAGATATCTAGTATTTTTTGTGGACTACAATGCTTATTAGCAGATAACTACAAGCAGAAATGTCATTCATTTATTTAGATGATGTTCTAGTTTGTAGTATTTTTTGTTTTTGTTGTTTTTTTTTTTTAAAGCGCTGAATCATTTTTGATAAAATTTATATGGGACCTCTTCAGGAGTATACTCTTTCGAACAAATAAAGAATTATTCAAATCGGTTTATAATTGCCGGCGTAATCGCGTAACAAATATACAAAAAAAAATACAGTCGAATTGAGAACCTCCTCCTTTTTTGAAGTCGGTTGAAAATAAGCATTAATCCACCGGTGATGCTCCTGGCCACAGAGAGAAGATAACGTGATACCACAGGTGATGCCCATGACAGCTTAAATTCCATAACTGTTTGCACTTACCCTTTGTTATTAATCCACGAATACGGGGGGTGACTTTTAAATTAGTTAGCGGAACTTGTGGTTAATTGTCCCCAGAGCTTGTATAAAAAAATATGACTTTCCATACTAAAGCAACCACGGCTGGTCACACAAGTTATATAGGAAAGCGAAACTTTGTCATATTCAGACGAACGTTTCTTAGGGCATGTTGTTTAGTTTAGCGGGCTAATTAACTAATCGCCCAAAATTATTTACTGGTTGCGAAAAATGTCTCGGTCGGGACTCCAACTTGGACTCTCTTGCTGACTTGTTATAATTATAATCTAAGATTGACGAGTTAGCAAGAGAAATATCTAGGATTTGCCGCGAATAACAGTTATTCCTTATCGTGTAGGTATAGAGGTAATTAAGTATGTGGCAAAGACGAACCCTGGTGTCAGAGTTTTCAAACCGCTAAATGGCCTCCTCTTGACTAAGTTGTAAGACTGTAGACAATCGACAACAGCCGGGACCGAAAGCGTAACATGCCTTCCGAGGCAAGAGGACGGAAACGAGCGTGAATAATCACTATTCCTGATTGCCACCACCTTATTCTCCACCAGTGGGAGCAATTTTTTTTTTCAGATTGCCCCCACTGGTTGCAGGTGAGAAACATATAGGTAAGCTTAGCTCAGCAACCAAGTAAGAGACCATTGTGCGGTTTGAAAACTCGGACACCAGGATTAGCCAAATTCGCCACACACTCGACCATATCTACACGATAAAAGGAAACTTAGCATTTAATGCGAGAGAGCTGGTAATAAACGCACTGAATGTTAAGCCATCGTTTGGGTTTAAGGTTTCTATATTTTCTTTGCTGACAAGGATCTGAAAGTTATAAAAAACTGACCAAAAGCGAGTCGGACCCGCGCACGAAGGGTTCCGTACCATTACCTATAAAAACGGCGAAAAAATCACTTTTTTTATATGGGAGCCCCCTTAATTCTATTTTTTAGTATGTGTTGTTATAGCGGCAATCTATAAGCGTCATCTGTGAAAACAACAGTCTAACTATCACGGTTCATGAGATACAGCCTGTTGATAGACGGACGGACGGGCAGCGGAGCCTTAGTAATAAGGTCCCGTTTTTACCCTTTGGGTACGGAGCCCTAAAAACGAGGATCTAAAAGTTATAAAAAACGAGATATAGTAAAAATATTTATTTAAAATATGTAAGTATACGTAAACTTAATTAAACATTACAATAACTTAACAAATGTGTACAAGTTCGTGGCCGTCTGTGTAAAGTAGTCACCGCTCTGTGACTAGCGACGACATTGGTCTAATTCGTTTTTCGTCAAATACTACATTCGTCAACTACTACTTGTGTAGTAAGAATTCGTCATATTCGATTTGGTCACCTACTTACGAGTACTTTCCTCTAATGCAGTGCTTTCCAATCCTGTTTATTGTGATTCCCTTGGGAGATTGTCATTTCTTTTGCGGCCGACGTCATTATTGTAATACAGTTTAAAACTTTGACAGCAATTAACCTAATTTTTTACACCTCTATATTATGTCTGCCCGCCATTAAGCTGGGCCCCGATTCTGTAATTTCAGTTGTGTGTCGATGGAATGGTCGCCATTTTATCCGTTCAGGTGGCGAAATTATTAACTATCAAAATTTCATACATCAATTGACGGCTGCTTTGATTGGTGGCGCCACCGCCAACTGAATTTTCAGTTGCAGGTAGTTTGCAACTTTACGTTCGGTTGGCGGTGGCGCTGCTGGTTGGGGTGGTTGTCAGAAAGTATAGGAAAATTAAATAGTTCTCAATTTCGCCACCTGAACAGATAAAGTGGCCTCCATTCCATCGACACACAAGTTACAGAATCGGGGCCCTTGAAAATGGCTACAAGATGGAACATTTGCGTAAAATGAGTTTTCGTTTGGCAGTTGGAAAAGTTGGCGACATTAATATCGATGATAGGAGCCGAGACGTGGCCACTCACAATGAGACTAGTCCACCAATTTAAGGTCGCTCAGCGAGTTATGGAAAGGGCTATGCTCGGTATTTCTTTGAGGGATCGGATTCGAAACGAAATAATCCGTCAGAAAACCAAAGTTACCGACATAGCCCGTCGAATTAGCAAGCTTAAGTGGCAGTGGGCTGGTCATATCTGTCGTAGAACCGATGGCCGTTGGGGCAGACAAGTTCTAGAATGGAGACCACGAATCGGCAAACGTAGCGTAGGGCGCCCTGTTACTAGGTGGGGTGACGATATTCGTAAGGTAGCGGGCAGTGGTTGGAGGAGGAGAGCTGAAGACCGAGCTCAGTGGTGTGCCATAGGAGAGGCCTATGTCCAGCAGTGGACTGATACAGGCTGATGATGATGATAGCGATCGGAAACCGTTGTGGGGCACTTACAACAATATTTTAACTAATCGTGGATTAACTAACTGACAGAGTATGGCGAAATTAGGCCTTAACATATATTGCAAGTAAACATTTGTAACAAGGTTACTTTTCTAAGGCAACGGCATTGACGTACAATAAACAACTAGACGTACAATCGCGCTCAAAAAGTGTCCGCGGCAAATGAATGCCCATCACGGCGATTGGGCATTCTTTTTGCTAGGTTTTCTCACTCTTTCATTCTTTTGTTCAGTTCTTTTATCCACACTCATCCGTCAGTTCGTTCGAAAGCTCGGACAGTTTTTGGTTGACGTTTCTTTGAGATTGGGTGTCTAGTTGTATTATCGTATATCAATGGGAAACGGCTACTTTTTGATCCAACTTGCATCACATTTGAGGACGGCCAGATCTGTCACAAAGCGGGTTACCTACGAGTATGTAGATCACAAGAGAGCGACGCAGTTTGGGAAGCGCTGCTTTAAGGTTAGATTAGGACAAAAAGGGAATAACCTGGTTGTTTCGTCATATTCCACTTTCGGTCAGAATTTAATTATAAGTTAAATTCTGACGTAAATTGGAATATGACGAAATTGGGAATTAGAATCCCATACATTTGTGACGGTTAACAGAAGAAACATTGACCAAAATTGGAATATGACGAAATTGGGAATTAACATACAGACACTCACGCCTGTAATCCCATACGGGGTAGGCAGAGCATCAGTATTTAGAACCACTTGATGCCACGTTTGATATATAGGGCTTTAAGTATCTCTCTTTCAACCTCTGGGGTAAATCAGTCCATAAAACTAAACAGCTTTCCCCAAGGAACATAGGTCAAAATACGATAAAAAAATTTTGATCTCCCATACAAAATGCGCTGATGAAGTTTGTATGGGAACTCAACATTTTTTTTTCGTATTTTGACCTATGTTCTTTGGAGAAGTTGTTCAGTTTTATGGACTGATTAACCACCCGAGAGGTTGAAAGAGAGATACCTAAAGCCCTGTATATTGTGAGGGTTATTAGAAGAAACATGATGTATAGTTATGTATGTGTAATTGACAAATGTTGTATATGACGGACTGACGTTTTATGGAACTTTTCTAATCAATATCACCGTCTTCAATAATATAGTATATGAAGTGACTTTGAGTTAGCTAGCTGAACTCTTCAGGGAGATTTTCTGCAAGACACTGAACAACTTTCCCTAAGGATCCGTTACGAAATAATAATAAAAAGTCTACTTTTTATACTAAGTTTATCGCTCAACTTGAATGGAGGGACAAAACATTTTTAACTTTTCTAGAGTTATTTCAGATTTAGTTTAAATGAGAAAATAAGAAAATTTGTAATGCGATTAAAAAGAGCACCCTCAGAGTTTCTTGTCTGTTCTTCTCTGATGAAGACTGTACCTTTGCGAATAAGCGTAGAGTCAGTAGGGTCAAAAGAACGATGTATGCATTTATAGTAGATTAAGCAACAAGGGGATAAAACAGTGTATTATGTCACGGGCAGCATATTGAATTATGAACGAAATGAATGATTCTGTAGTTAATTCCCGAACGTAGTGAGTCGTGAATTATGGTAAGAATCCTGAATGAAGTGAAGGATTCAAGACTACCCAAGACTAAGACACTTTTATCCCCGAGGAGCTTACTCTACTTTATACACCCTACTGTGAGGTTAAATAAAAAAGAAATTATAAATTCATCCCATCAATAATGTTTTGAGCCTTCGTTTCTATATCAGAGTCGCTGGAATTACTGGAATTTTTTTTCAGATTTATTTAAAAAACTTACAACAAAACAATTAATTCGCGGTAAAAATCACAGATCGAAAATCACCGACGACGTTTTTTTATAATATTTATTAGTTCCGTAGGCAAAGGAAAGTCAATAGCTAAGACATACAGCTAAGTATTTTCAATAAAAGTAAAGTTTATTTGATGTGTCACATTTTATAGTTTATATCTACTTGGACCAAGGAAGTTCAGCCTTCAACAGCCTTGTTTTTTTTTCGAAATTATTTTTGATAGAAGTTTTTGTTGACATTTTGGCGTTCCATATTTAAATGTTATAATTACCTAAGGGAAGTTCCATACAACTTTATTTCCCTTGAGCTTTAATAGCTTACTTTAAATAGAGAATACTCGACGTATAGTACGTGCTCCAAGTGCAGGTGGTGTATAAAATCCTTTAATGTATGTTTGTATGTATTTCATGTAATCTTATTTTAAGTGGCATCCTGAATGTCCTATAAAATAAATATTTTTTATATTCTATTGATATTTCTACCTACGTTCCTTGGGGAAAGTTGTTTATTTTCGTGGGTCGATTCAAATTCTTCGGTCCGTATTACAGAACGCGACTCAGACTCTAATCTATACTTAAGTAGCAGTCGTCTTTGTCACTTTGATAGTGAGAGAAAGAGACAATCAATATTTAAGTATAGATCAAGACTCGAGTCTCAATCTGTAATAAGAGCCTTAATTTTCGCTAACTTAAAGTCACTCAGTATAGCAGACTATAGTCCTAGTACCCGCCGGGCGGCCGGGCGGTGTGCCTGTGGTGACGTGGTGGGGCGTACCTACTCCCGCCGCAGGTTGTCGAGGCGGGCCTGCAGCTCGGCGTCGGCGTCGGGCGCGCCCCCCCCGCCCCCCGAGCCGCCCGCCGCCGCCGCCGCCGCCGCCGGCACGCGCGTGCCTGGACCAACCACCATATTTAATTCATACAACAATACTAGCCCGGGACTTTGTTCCCGTGGGAATTCGGGAAAATTATGTATCCTATGTATTAATCCAGGATGTCAGCTACCTCCATACCAAATTGGTCCAGCCGTTTCAGCGTAAAAGACTAACAAAAATCCATACGTCCGTACATGCAAACTTTCGCATTGATAATATTAGTAACTATATCAACCTAAATGCGAACGGACCACCTTACGGTCTATATGTCACAGTCAAAGGTCGACATGCAGTTTCTTCCCGAAATACCTGGTGTATCCTAGATTTAACCGAAGCCTTCGGGCTTCATATTTTCATTTACATCAAACCAACAATGTGTGACTGCCAAGGGTAACCGTACGTAAATTACATTTAAAAAATATATTTTTTATTTTCAACATGCTTAATAGCTAATGTTACATAGTGGTTGATACCTCCTTAGATTCAAAACATCAAATCGACATAAAAATTCCAGTACAATGCAACAGAAAATCAAAAAAATGCCAGAAATCGAAAAGAATTAGGCGTGACAAATCAGAATAATAACAAAACATCAACAATTTAAATATTACTTGCGCTGATACAGATGACGAGAGATCACCAAAAATACTTTTGATGGCTGCAATTGCCGATGCCTTTGAACATGTAATTTGATATCAAGTTCAATAAGGCTTACAGTTTAGCGGCTGTCAATCCGCTAAACTGTAAAATCAAGTGAGTTGATTTTACACTCAGTTTGCTAAACTCAGAGACCCGAAATGGATTTTAGTCTCCGTCAAACACGTTTAAGTCTTCGATAACTTCGTGTTTCCTGTAGTACAAGTTACAAGTTCTTTTTGACAGTGTGATCCTGTCCTCTCCTCTCACAAGCTCGAGCCAGTGAAATCAAGCATTCTCAGATTTAACTTTGGATCATTTCAATAAAATGAGACCTATGTCAGAACCCTGCGGGACGTCAGATGTTCTTTTCCGATAGGGTTACGATGTGATCCATTTACTGCTTTCACAATGATTAATATAAATAAGAAAGAAACCACTTATTTAGGTAATCCTGATTTCCTGACATAAGCTTTTACATGAAAAGTTTTAGAAATAAAAATATTGTGATCTTCCTTATCAAAAGCCTTACAAAAGACAACTGATGAGGAGTCCATAAAGACTAAAAAAAGAAATATAAAAGAAAAAGGAGGCCTTTACCCAGCAATGGGATACTGAAGCCTTGTAAAAATAATACTGCCCATGATTCAAGGAATATAGACAAACATAATAATCTATACTTCTATATTAGTATTATAAAGAGGAAAGATTTGATTGTTTGTTTGTTTGTTTGCATTGAATAGGCTCCGAAACTACTGGACCGATTTAAAAAATTCTTATTAGAATGCTACATTAGGCTACATAACTTTCTCGAATGAACGAAGTCCCGAGCGGAATGCTAGTAATAAATATAAAGGAGCATGCCCAACCTGCGACGGAGAGTGTGCCGGTGGCCTGCGGGAGTCCAGACAGCTGGTCGTTGAGCTGCAGCCCTAACTCGTCCAGGATCTGGGACACCACTGCGTCGCTGGAAACAACATGCATCATATTTAGTATTCTTAAAACGATTACCCACTTGAGGGATATTCACAAATATTTTTTAGGGAAAGAAAAATATTCGGCGCGAATGGAACTTGAACCCACGACCCCAGGATTAGATCTCCTGGTGCTCTAACCAACTGAGCTATCCTGCCATGTCATAATTCCCTTAATAAGCACATTACGTCGTGCTTGTAAATAACATCTGTTTTTGGTTACCTCTCCTGCTCGTCATCGTCTCCCTCCATTGCCTCGTCGATGGAGTCGTTCATCATCTCTTCCTTCATGTCCATTATCTCTGACTGCTTCTCAAACTCCTGAGGGAAATAAACACGATTCAGTTGTATGGAAGGGCTTTACACGACGGATTAATACAATATGGAGTGACTTATATTATTTTGCGAAACTTTACGGAGTGATTCCCTCCACGAAAGTGCAAATCAAATGAGTGGCAAACTTTACTAACCTTAAGCCCATATTATAGGAGACTCAAGGCTTGATCTATACTTAAGTATTGATTGTCTCTTTCTCTCACTATCAAAATGACAAAGACGACTGCTGCTTAGCTTAAGTATTATTATACTTAAGATCAGAGTCTGAGTCGCGTTCTGCAATGCGGACATAAGTGTAGTCTTTAAATTAAACTGACAAATAGACTCTGAATTATTTCAACTATAGTCTACCGACAACAACCAGGGGCCTGATTTTTGAAACAATAGAATTCCAATTCGCATACGAATTGACAAAATTTGTATGAGATTTTTATGCGAATCTTGTCAATTCGTATGCGAATTGGAATTCTATCGTTTCAAAAATATGGGCCCTGGTCCGACAGCTTAACGTGTTCTCCAAAGCACGAAAAAGCTTGTGATTAATTGCCAACCTTTTAGATCACCGAGCGCCACTGGGTACAAGTGGTCTGATTTCATACATACATACGAGTACGCTCACGCATATCATCTAGTGTGGGCTGATTAGTGGTTAAATGCTACTTAATTAAATCACCGAAAATTTTACCTGGAGAATCTTCTGTATCTGTGGCATGTTGAGCTGTCTATTCATGGTGGCCATGGCCCGGGTGACCCCCCGCATAGCCTGCGCCATGGTGCTCTGCGACTTGAGGGTCTGGATCTTGAGGGAGACCGCCTGGATGTTGGCCTTCATCAGCATAAACTTGCGCACGTAGCGTCGTGTTCGGACCAAGTCCTTTGCCATTATTTTTACTGCGTCCTGAAAGGTTAAGCTGTGGTAGGTAATTATGCTGGTATTTTGACCTACGATCCACAGGGCTAAGATGCGCAGTTAATAATAATTGCCGGTTAATGTCGATTCAAACTTTTGTTAGACCCCGGGGCCGGGGTATTATTTTAGTCAATCATTTACTCTCGGGAGATAAAACTTGTAAAATGCTTCAGAAATTGTAAAACTACCTGTAGCATTTTTCAATTTATCGCCCGAGAGGAAATTGGTCATGAAAATCTGTTTTGGACTCGTGGACCATGTGGTTACATTTAGGGTAATATTTTCCTGTTTAATGATTGAGTAACACTCGTGATGAGAGTAGTATCAGTACGCAATAGCGGAGTTGTGAGCAAAAGAGCCTTGTAAAGACTCCGCAGAAATATCGGCAATAGTGAATAAACTAAAAAGATACATACAGTCAAACATAGAATATACTCCTTTTCTGAAATCCGTTACACAAAATAGCATTGAAATGCGTAATGCGTGTAGTGATAAAAGATGTAATTTAGATTTTTTTTTTTATTGTAAGATGGGTTAACTCTTAACCTCAATCTTGACCATAAAGGTCAAAGATGAGGTCGACGATGGAGTGAGTTAACCCAGAAAACTCGCCTGTTCTTCTCTGGGGAAGACTGCACCTTTGTGAATAGGCGTAGAGTCAGTAGGGTCAATAGAACGAATGCGTATGTATGTATTTAAATCCTTTAATGTTGTTTGTATGTATTTCACGTAATCTTGACTTGTTTTAAGTGGCATCCTGAATGTCCTATAAAATAAAGATTTTTTCTATTCTATTCTAATGCCTATAAAGGCACTGGTACTCCCACGCACCGACGGAACACAGCAAGCTGTTTGGCGTCGGACTTCGGTAGGAGGGTGGTCGCGAACCAGACGGCCCTTTACAGAGCCTACCACACCGCATGAGACCATAGGAGATTTATCTGATATGAGACTGAAAGCGTCCGAACTTTTAATTCAAACAGCTTTTAATTATTTATGGGCTTTACAAAACATCATATTTTCAAAAAGGAGTCGCTTATTTTTTTTAAGCTAATTGAGCTAACCTAGAGCATATCCGTTTATGAGTGCAGTGTACAGTCACACCATCACATATGTACAGACAGCAGCACGTCAGGTTATCGATTTTCATTACGAAGGGCGATGTCAAGGCATAGTATAAAAAGGGGATGTAGGTTATCTTCATACAAACGCACCGCGCGCGGCTTGTATATGTGCGCTATAGTATCTATGCGTCGCCGCACGCACACTCGAACCCTTGTGCGGTGTTAGCCCCGACTGGCGCACTGAGAAACGTGTCGAGATTTTGTTGAGTGTGCGTGCGGCGACGCATCGGTACTATGGCGCACACATACAAGCCGCGCGCGGTACGTTTGTATGAAGATAACCTACTTTGCCGTTTATATACTATGTGTAGCGGATATGTTTTTATGTCTTTATTTCTATATGTAGCAGTGATAGTGTAATAAGCTGTATAATGTAGAGCAAGCTTTATTTTGTTTATGCTCAGATGAATAATATTCTTATGTTGTCAGATTTTAACCCTGTCAAGTTGGCAGCACTTTTTTCACAACTTAGAAATTTTTTCCCACTAATGTTGTAGTGAGATATTTTTCTTAAGTTAACTTTACAGCAAGCGTAACGTTTTGTAATTGCCAATTCACTGTGCCACTATTTTGTAAACCCTTATTCAAATATTACACAAAGTAATACTACCAGAGTGTTTCTCTCAACAACCTCACCTCACCGGCCGGCCCAATAAACCGAGTGGATCAGGATATACAGGATCAGAGTCTTGATCCACCAAATATGTATGGTCAAGGTCTGCGTGTATAGCCTGATATGTTATGGTGTGTACATAACCACATACCATCTGCCCCTCCTTGGCGAGCTTCTTAATATCAGCGATGACCTTCTTCTCCTGCTGCTCCATCTTCATGCGCTCGCGGTCCAGGTCTCGCATCGCCTTGTTCAGAGCCCGCTGGTTCTTACGCAGCATCTCGTCCGGAGTCATCCGGTGACCGAATAGCCACTCCATGGTTATTGTGGCTTGAATTACTGAAATTAAAGGGAGCAAATATTTTATGGGAAGCATTACATCAAATTGTTACAAATATTATAAACTAGCTTTCCACTTGGGACTTCGTTCCTGTGGAAATTTGAGAAAATTATGTAGCCTATGTGTTAAGCCAGGGTGTCAGCTACCTCCATACCAAATTTCGTCAAAATTGGTCCAGCCGTTCAAGCGTAAAAGAGTAACAAACATCCTCAAAAACTTATACATTTATAATATTAGTAGAATGAGTATTTAAATATGTTAGTTCATTTGTCCTTTCTTCACGTTGTATCAGTGTAACGGATTGCTATTTTTAACCGACTTCAAAAAAAAAGGAGGTTCTCAGTTTGACCTGTATGTATGTATGTTTGTCCGCGATTATCTTGCGTTTGCTGAACCAATTTTAATACGGTTTTCAGAAAAGTATTTGTTACATTTAGGAGAAGGTTTTAGTATTTTAACCGACTTCAAAAAAAAGGGGGTTTCTCAGTTTAAACTGTATGTAAGTATGTAAAATAAAAATCAAAAATTCACTTAAACTTTTCAAAGCTAACACTTCGTTTTATTAACCGATTTCAAAAAATGAAGAGGTTTTAATTTGCACTAAAAATGGAAAAATAAAAACTTTAAAAAAAAAAATAGAACCAACTTCAAAAAAGCGAAAAATAAATACAATATCATTTGATGTGCTATGTAGTACCTACTTACTGAACTGTTTGAAGTCAGTGCCAAGAAAATTAAGTTTGATAGGCCGCCTTCGCACCGACTTCAAACAGATTAGTAGGTAGGTACTACATAGCACATCAAATGATATTGTATATATTTTTCGCTTTTTTGAAGTTGGTTCTATTTTTTTTTTAAAGTTTTTATTTTTCCATTTTTAATAACCTTTTCATTTTTTGAAGTCGGTTAATAAAACGAAGTGTTAGCTTTGAAAAGTTTAAGCAAATTTTTGATTTTTATTTTTGTACAATATTTTACAAAAGAATCATTTTTTTATGGTTATTGAAGTTGTAGGTTTTCGTGCCAATAACTCCGCAATACAACACTTTAGGACATGTAACTGTCCTGAGTCAATTTATATAGGTTTTATGGAATAACACCGCGCCATTCTGAAAAAACCAAAATGTCTGACAAAAGTGCACCAAAATCAATACCCTTTTTAAAAAAAGTTTTTATTTGATGACAAATTATCCATGCATCTCAAAGGTAGACAGGAATAAATCTTTTTAGGAATTTATTTAGGGTTTCTTTAAATTTCATTATAGGAATTTTTGCTGTAGCATGAATTTTAGTACAAAATACTCTTTAAACTATTATTTCATCTGTATTGGTTACTCAATCAAGTGCAGTGGCACGATTTTTCCTCCTCTCGCTCAACTGTTTCTATCAAACTACAATGTTTAACTGCTAGGAGTTAATAGTTAGTATGGCTAGGACTATGGATACATGACCAAAGATTTCTGTATAAAATTAGTCCTTAATGTTAGAACGTTTTAAACCGAAATCAACAAGCAATAAAAACAAGTAAAGAATTGAGTTCATAATGATTTATAACATTGTTACAAGACATGGTAATAAAATGTGAATAACCATTCTTTCTGGTTTTTTCTGCAGTCGGGTAAATATTGTACTTTGAGCAAAGTGAGCTGTACAGAAATCTTACCAGGAAAAAGAAGAGAAAAGACGGATACGAGCAGGTAGGTGACCCTATCGAATTATTTGAAGCGATGAATCACCTTCACAAATTCCAATTTCAAATAATCATTTAGCACTGTTTTCAAAGTCAGTTTACTTGCATACCAGGATTTTAAAAAGGTTTTTTTAAATAGGCACTACTTTCATGTTTGGTTTTACGTGAAATATGCATTAAAATTAATTTTATTAATGATTTGTTTACACAAAAAACGCGAACCTGCAAAGAACGCAAATGTCAAATGAATGTGTCAAACAAATAAATGTCATAAAAAGGGTAACCAGCCTTGTGTTCAGATTTGCGCCATATTCGATATGGCGCACAAGTTTAGTATTAGAAGTTCCTTGGTTCAATATCTTTAGGTAAGTCTACTTATTTTCCAGCATTTTGATATAATCATCACTGTAACGTTAAAGCAAGAAGAGTGATTTCTGGATCTTAAAAAAACTAAAAAAAAGTATTGTTATGTTTGGTATGTTTACTTTAATGAATGTCAGAACTTCAGAAGTCAAGATCCACCTAGCTAGAGAACTAGGTAAGTATGTTTAACTTAAGTTGCAAGTGTGCTTACAGGTCACCAAACGGGTGACAGCTTATATCTCGGAAACGAGTTGTTTTAAGAAATGTTTGTCAAACAGTTTTGTTTAGTAATTTGACACTGAACATTGGCCAAATCTACAAAAGGATAGCCATAATTGAAGTTAATGATTTTCGGCATTTTCGCTATGGAATCATGCAAGTTTCATAGATGGCCGCAATTTCAGACGTAGACAGAGAAAAGGTATAGACTGCTGGATATCTTCTTTTTCGGTCGCACAGATAAGGACAAAATTATATCAATTGCACGTGAAAAAAAAGAGACAATGCTGGGCATTTTTTGTCCCTTAGCGCATGCCGGTTTTTTCAAGGCCAGCAATTTACTGTGCTGTAATGTAACCCGTACGAATGAACTGTGCACCTCGCCCTGTGTTAACAGTACAGCGCGAGGTGCACAGTTAATTCGCACGGGTTATAGCACGTTAAAGCGCAGCACTACGGCCGACTACGGCAGTACTAATATTTTCTGTCCCTTTCGGTGGCACGCTCGGCCGCAGTCTATACCTGTTCTCTGTCTACGATTTCAGAAGAATCGAAATAGGCATCTGTTGGTACAGAAAATAAAACGGTAACTTTTTTTTCAAATAAACTAAAATCTATTAAGTTGTATGCACTGCGACCCAATATTAGAATGAAATATTAGAAAATTCAAATAAATGCGAAAGAAGACTGGTTATAGCGCCTTTCGGCATAATTTTGCAACACTGGAAACTTTTTTCTTCGTGAACCAAAGTCATGTGGGCAAAGAATGAGCTTAGAATGCGTTCTATTTAAGGCTAATGGTAGAAATTAGAGCTAGTACATAGTAGAAAAAAACTAAAATTATAGCAATACTGTTGTGGCATTTGACATTTGCGCAGTAAATTCTACCAAAGTGTGTGATATTGGTCAATTGTATTTTTGTATTACGTTTATCAGTCTTTATTAACTCTATTTAGACGTGTAAAATCTGTGGAGATTACGAAACATATCATTTCCGTCCTTGTGATAGTTGGACAGTGTTTTTGGGTGTGAGGACGATGTACGGAGTCGAGGGCGGGCGGTGAAAGTGTTGTGTGCGCAGAGCTTGGTGGCTCCAGCAGGATGGGTGTGGGCTTGCAACCACTGGAGTTTACGGAGTGCCTGGCAGATAGCCCCGCCTTTCGGGAGAATCTGCAGCGACATGAGAAGGAGCTCGAGCGCACCAGTCAGCAGATCAAACGACTCATCAAGGAGGTCAAGGATGTTGTCAATGCTGCCAAACGTGAGTACCCGCCTCCGCCATAACACCCTCGTCTCTTCAACACCTGTTACAAGTATCAATTTTTATATTAGAAGTCTCATTCTTTTGAATTGAAGTTATAATTCAAAAGTTTAATTTTCCTTGTTCCATTATCTTTTTTCCTTGTATAAACTAATACTATGTTCAGGTGCAAATAGTAAATTAGTAGTAAATAGATTTATACATATTTTAAATGACTTTAAGAACAAATACTTGTTTGTTGACACCACTGTGTGTACTATTGAGACTATTATGTACAGTGAGTTCACATTAATATTGACAAAGGTAACCTTGTTATATTACAATAAGAAACCAGCTTTATAAGCTGTTGAGTGTGCAAGGCCAGATAGCAGAGTAGGGCAGTTGAGATATCACCAAGTGAATACACTTGTTTGTGTCTATTGTTCTGTAATTTGTTAGATAATGTGTCTGATAAGAATGCTATAAGCAGCTGTTTTGCTGAACTAAGACATGTTTTGTCTAACTGTAAGTACAGTATCTGAACAATATAGAATTCATTTATTTACTAGGGAAATGCAGTTTGAACTATGGAATTGAAATTTATTTTTAAATTAACAAAAAGTAAAAGTTACAGAGGTAATGTAAATCACTGTTAGGTTAAATAAAATATTAATAAAATACCATTTCAATAGCTCTCTATAGATTGGCCTTATCCGTTTTTGTCTAATATAAAAGTATTCCAAACTTTTTTTATTTCAACAAATTATAAATATAAATAAATATCTTTATTTCACTTTAAACAATACCAACCAATACCATAATTACAATACCATAATTAATTAGGTAATTATATTTACCTAATTAATTTATTTAAATACTTATATTTTTTTCCCCTAAGAGTAGGTACCTAAAATACACATATATTGTTGTTATTTTTATTTCTAATATGCTTTAATAAAATTTATCATGAAATAAAGGTACTATAAATGTTTAGATACTTTCAAAAACTGAATGCTTAGAAAACCAAAAATAACTATACCTAGATCATAAATTATTAGTAAACATAAATGAAAATCATAAATATATGTTATTGGCATATAATTGCTGAACTACTTTGGTTTGGAGAGTGAAGGCAGAGCTCCCACAACAAGCTCATTGAATGTCCAATAAAGATAGCTCTCTGCTCATTCCAGACATCTTATTCATCATGTTTACATTATCAGTAAGCTAATCATATAAGGGGATATCCATGTGTTACGTTAAACAAAATGTTGACTTTGTGGATCCCCATTTGTCATGCGTTTTCTTATCTCTTTAATCAAATCAAATATACTTTGTTTTCATAGAACATACAAAGTAGCAAATGGCAAAGCCTGAAATAAATGATTTAATTTAATTTAAAAGTGTTTCTTGAAAACTTTATAATTAGCAAAATCAATATAAATCAATGAGCAAAATAGTGAATTACATTAGCATTTTTGACTTGGCGTCTATTCGCAAAAGTGCAGTCTCCCTCAGGAGAAGAATAGGCAAGAAATTCCGAGAATCGCTCTTTTTAAATCAATTGTATAAATTTTCTTACTTCTAATTTTAATTGACTTAATATCTGAATAACTCTGGAGCTGAGCAATTTATTCCCATGGTTGCTTGTCTAACAGATAATAAGAAATTCTATAATAGCCCTTTTTACAAAGTTTTTGTTTAATTATTGTCTCAATGGGTTTTAATATACATTACACCTATCATAAATATTATCTATGTATACTTTACCCCTATCATATATATTGGCTGGCCCTAAGCAAATCTATCTATTTATTTTACAACAGCATGCTACAAATTTGGCATCTGCTGGTACACTCAGCACGTAAAGCTTCTCAACTTTTACTCATTCTATTTTCATATGTTTATGAAGATTGAACTCCAACTGTCCAGTTAAAGCTTCTCTTAAGCATACAGTTGATTCCTTTAATTGATTGATGTGTACCCAAGATTCTTGTTCATTAGTCATCAAATTGAAATTAGACTAAACTTGGACACCAAGAGAGAATCAACTGTACTATTAAATTTCGATATATTGAACTCTTTAGCTTATCTTGTGATTTTTCACTGGATAAGCTATAGAGTTCATCATAGTATAGTATACACCTTTATCTACATCTCTGTAAAAAATAATGTTGATTCGTTGGTCAGTTACAACATGAGGGAAGGAAGAAACAAACAATAAAACATACTTTCACATTTTCGATCGGGACTTCATTCTCGTAGGAATTTGGGAAATTTATGTAACCTATTTTTTAATCCAGGATGTCAGCTACCTCCATACCAAATTTTATTAAAGTTGGTCCTGCCGTTTTAGCGTGAAGTGAAACAAACATCCTCACAGTTTGGACTCAAATATATTCCTGGAGCCTATGTTACATTTAGTCTTACAACTACCTGTCCCTGTAAAGAACCTGCCTTTAAAATTCATCACTTTTATCAAGGCAAACTAAAACACTTTCTGAACAGTAAAAAGTAACCAATTAAGCAGGTTGTTAAACTGCAACTAGCTGAAAATGCGAATGATTGTTTTAATAACACATTTTCCAAGCAATACAAATAATTTCACAGTATCAGCGTGCTATGATTCACATTTTCTAGTCGCATGTTACGTTGTTGGGACTGAGGAATCTGTGTCAATGACTGTTTTAATTACTTCAGACATCAATGCACTGACTGGCTGGCTGTTGTCCATTATTATTTCTATAATATTCTCTAGTATTTTCACCTGTTGCAACCATTTTCACCTGTTGCAACCGTTCATCTTGATCAGTAATTATCTTCATCCAGTGATCATTATAAACTTTTTAACTGGTATTTGGTTCCTAGTGGAAATTAAAAAATTGTTATTCTGATGTTTGAGCTGTACATATCATTGCAAAGTTTCATCGAAATCCATTCGGTAGTTTTTGCGTGAAAGAGTAACTAATATCCATCCATCTACACAAGTTTTCGAGTTTATAATTTATTAACAGTTTTTCGCCTAGGACTTCATTCATTTCATAAATGTATAGTCTCATATGTTACCAGTTTTCCGCCCGTGCGGCTCCGTCGGCGTGGACTACAGGTTATATTGTGCCCAGCTGTGGGATAAAATCTAGCCTATGTCCTTTTCCAAGGTCCAAATTTCATCAAAATCGGTTCAGTAGGTTAGGTTGAAAGCATAACAGACAGACAGACAGATTGAGCTCGTATTAGTTGGGATTCTGACGTGACGCGAAGATTCGAAGTATACATATTACTGCTAAGTTTATCTTAATCTTTTTAATATTTTTCACATAGAAAAGCTTATCATTCAGTTATTCTCAGAAAATATCGCCTTTTAATATTTTCTTATTGAAGCAAGAACAGACAGTGCCATTTAAAATGGATTTTTATTTTATTAAGAATGGGTTTGTTCTTGACCACAATTTAGCTCAGGGCAAAGATCGACGTTATAGCATAAAATTATTTATTCTTATGGTTGTAGCCAGCTCACCCAGAGGAAGCCTATTACCTCGAACTTAAAATAAGCCTTAATTTAATATTCAATAAATGTTAGTAAAATAAATATTTTGAGGATGTCAGTATGAGGATGTCTGCAATATTATTTAGTTTACTTGTTATATTGGTATTGGTGACTCAAACACTCAAAAACCAGTTAGTTGGATGTTTAGTGCGCAGATTCGAAGTTATGGCCACTGGACCATAGGTTACTTTGAATGAATGGCACGTAAACAAAACTAAAACAGAAGGAAATAATAACTCAAGTGCAAAAGGCGGTCTTATCTCTAAAAGTGATCTCTTCCAGACAACCCTTTGAATAAAAGAAACAATATTAAAAAGGCTGAAGTGTAGTGCATAGATAAAGAAATAGGTAATTCAGTACCTATGTAATAAAAATAAAAGTTTTACTTTATCTCTATATACTTACAACTTTTTCTGTATGCTAAAAAGTGGTAAACATAACCTCACATGTAATTAATTATGTAAGCTGCATTTATGTACGTAAAGTATCAGTGACGAAGCTCTGAGTCACCGCAGGCTCCAGTCATGCGTAATGGCCGCCACTTTATGTTACCATTTACATTACAGGAACATATGTAGCAAACATTATCACTATGTACTTCAAATTTAAATAAATAAAAAACATTGAGTAACAAATCGTGCCACGCTGGACTAAGAGTGGAAGGAAGACTAGATTGTACCAGCTGCTAGCTCTTCCTAGGCATACTGTAAAAGCCAGTAAGTGGCACGCGCGGGTTTTGCTGTATTACGGGCGAAAGGCTGACAACTTCTCTCTATTTTTACATTGTCGTTGTCATTAGCCCATATACGTCCCTATCGAGGGGCACGGGCCTCCCTTCCAAACACGAAGAGGTTTTAGGCCATAGTCCACCACGCTGGCCTAATGCGGATTGGTGGTTGGTGGACCGCTCGTCTTTCGAAAATTATTTTTCTTGAACAGGCGGGTTTCATCACGATGTTTTCCTTCACCGTTAAGCAAGTGATAATTAGAAATCCGTACATAAATCCGAAAAGACGAATTTAGTGGTACAGGTCCGCACCAGGATTTGAACCCGCGACCTTCCGATCACAAGTCTGGCTCATTACCAACTGGGCTATCACTGCTTTTACATCATGTTTCATTTAATAACTCGCAGAATTATGTCAAATGTTGCGTTAAAGACTAAGCGAGACGCGAGCGTTTTGGATGTATGGTAGGCGAAAAGATAACGACCTGTCACCACGGGGGGTACTAATGTCCTATCTCGTAACCTTTAAAATGTATATCAAATGTGACGAAAAGCGGTTCTAGAAATGCACGGTGCTCCGCCTTCCGCCGACAGCGATTATAGAAGTGAGTGTATGGATTTCCTCGAAATACGAATGGTCAAAACTCGGTGATAGCCCAGTTGGTAATGAGCCAGACTTCTAATCAGAAGGTTGCGGGTTCAAATCCTGGTGCGGGCCTGTACTACTAATTTCGTCTTTTCGGATTTATGTACGGATTTCTTATTATCACTTGCTTAGCAGTGAAGGAAAACATCGTGATGAAACCCGCCCGTCCAAGAAAATTCATTTTCGAAAGACGAGCGGTCCACCCACCCGCATTGGGCCTGCGTGGTGGACTATGGCATACATCCCCTTCGTGTTCGAAGGGAGGCCCGTGCCCCTCGGTGGGGGCGTATATGGGCTGGTAAATCAAAATAATAAAACTATCTATTAAAAATCAAAAGATTTTACTTTCATTAACCCTAATGTCACAGTTTTCTAGCAGCCAAATGGCCTCTGACCTGGTTTAATAACGTTTTTCATTAAAAATTAAAGAACGCAGTTGAGTATCGTCCGAAAATTAAAACTCATAACCGTAGAGATTATTTTTAAAAGAATGGTATGACTTATCATTTATCATTACTGTAATTATATTAGCGATAGCTGAAGTGGTGTGTGCGTGCGTTTTGCGGTTTGCTTGCGGCACACTATCTATTTTCTACGAAAGATATCTACTGATTGCAATGCTTGCTCACAGATGATTATGAACTACTAGCTTTCCGCCCGCGGCTTCGCCCGCGTGGGCTACAGGTTATATCGTGCTCAAATGTGGGATTATAGCCTATGTCCTTTCCCAGGCTTTAATCTATCTCTGTACCAAATTTCATGAAAATCGGTTCAGTAGTTTATGCGTGAAAGACGGACAGACAGACATACAGACAGAGTTACTTTCGCATTTATAATATTAGTAAGGTTTGAACAGATTCAACATTCAAAAACGTTTATTTGACATACAAACTACAACACATCAATAGTACAGAGGCCAGCGCATCAGGTTACTCCATTTTCGTTGCAAAACCGCTCTTACAGCAACAGCACAGAGTGCATGAGTGTGGTAACCTGATCTGCGGCCCTCCGTTCAAAGAATAAACAACATTGGTACATATAAATCAAAATGGATGCAGTTGTGATGTAGTGCGATGACAAACAGGACTCACTTTAGCTTGTGTTGCAGCAGAAGCCACAACTCTGGTTAGCCCCTAGACGAGTATGTGTACCTACTTACGTAGCCAATCGGGAATGAAGAAAATACACACATGTGTATATGTCACATAATGTAATGGAAACATATAAGATAATATAGATTATGTTTTCAAATTAATTAATAATATATGTTTGTGCAATGAAGTATGCGAGGTAGTTAGTAACAACTACCTCATTGATTATAGCAAAGAAGAAATTAAAACAAAACATATGTACTTACTATTCGTTTACTAGATTCCTTGTTAGGGGGCGTCCATTTATTACGTGAGGCGTTTTGGGGGGGGGGGGGGGGAGGGGGTCGGGCCGGATCTCACTCAATCTCACGTGGGGGAGAGGGGGGGGGGGTCTCTACAAATATCACGTAATATTTTCCCCCAAAGAAATAGGGTTAAATTGCGGGAAAGCTAAGTTAAACCAACTAAACCATGTTGTTGCGGTACCTAGCCACTCTTAAGGCTACTCATGAGTTCCCGTGGGCTGAATTAGAACAATCTTTTTTTTCAAATTTAAGTTGGTAAATCATAGCTGTTTTTTATTATTCGATTATTAAAAGTTTAAAAATAATTAGGCAAATTATGTAAGTTTTCTAAATAAATTACCAATTAACGTATTTACACTAAAACTTAAGCATTTTCATAAAACTCACGTGAGATAAAGGGAGGAGGGGGGGTGTCGATACAAATCTCACGACATCTGACCAGAGGTGGTGGGGGGGTCGAAAAATCGCCAAAGATACCTCACGTAATTAATGGACGCCCCCTTACGTCGTCGTTGTAACTAAAACGTAGCCACCTGTTCGCATCTTCGTTTACGTGGAATTTATCACGTGTACGTTAAGGCGACTACAGCACCCGATAAAGGAAGCACACATAGGAATAGTGCCATCTTCGTCTCTCAACAGGCCTGGGCCGGCAGTGCGAACAGTGTCGATACACGAAGTTTACGGACTATGAAAGCGTGCGTGCGTAAAAACATGTTGGAAAGTTAGAAAAATGAGGTTTATGGAAAGTGTTACCTTAATAGAAAATGCTTAAATAGAAAAATGCGATAACTACTTATCGAGAGTGTTCAATCACGAGCATTTTGATACAAAATTCAAGTTCCTGTGTGCATTTTACTATCGTATTTACAGCTTAAAAGATACACAATACTGGTATTTAGAGGTGACTTTGCGAGCTTTTTCTATCGAACCAAAAGTGCTGAATCGTGTTTTCAGCAAACTACTTATCTAGTTTATGTCCTGAATATTACCGTAGTATTTTTTTTCTTCGATTTAATGCAGTGCGTCATGCTTATCTACGTATCGTAAAATCGTAATTTAGGTGCTGCAGTCGCCTTAAGTTAACGGGGGGCACGTTAAACTGACGGTCCTCGTTCTTGTCGATTGACTATAGTCGCTTTATCCCAATGAGACCCGACCCCATTTGGTATGAAAGCATTGACTTCAGGTTAGCCAAGCAGGCTACAAACATGATTATACCCGAGCGGTGATAGCCCAGTTGGTTGTAGAACCAATCTCGTAAAGGTTAGGTTGCGAGTTCAAATCCAGGTTCAGGCCTGCACCATTATATATTCGTTTTTTCGGATTAATATACGAAGTCCTTATTAATTATAGCATGCTCGGTGGAAAAGGAAAACATCGTGATGAAAAGTGCATGCCGAGAAAATCAAGTTTTGATTATATAATAAATACCCTTTACTGCTACGAAGGGAGGCCCGCGCCCCTTGGTGGGGAATGTGGGCTAATGATGACGACTAAGAAAGCGGACGCATGCCATTTTAATATTTCCTGATCATATGAGCTCTAAAGTTACCAAAAGAAATAAATATCTTTAAATAATAACTTTCGCGCCGACGAATCGCGTCTCATTTTACAATCTTTAATAATTAGCTGTTTTCACAAGAATCTCTTGTTATGTTTTGATGAATCTTCGTAATCTTCGGCTTCCGAGTCGGACCACGGGATTAAAGAAAAACGTTACAGTTTCTCAGGGCATAATGTAATATTCAACGTAAAATTCAGCGCTCGTAGCCTAGATATCCAAACGGTCAGTGAGGTTAAGCAACGTACACAGAGAGTACCTGATGGGTGACCAAAAGTGGCAATTTATCACGAGCGTTTCCGTGCTTCGGAGGGCACGTTAAGCTGTCGGTCCCGGCTGTTGTCGATTGACTACAGTCGTGAAAACCAAGTCGGAGGCCATTGGCGGTTTGGAAACTCAGACACCAGGGTTAGCCAAGTTCGCCACACACTTGACTATACCTACACGATAAGAAGAAGCACGTTTGGATTTGACCTTCGATCCATTGTAAGAAATTCTACGACCGACACAAGATCGATACACCAGTCTTATCTTTATTAGAGATGAAACGGATAGTAGTATGGCCGGATATCGGATACCGGATATCCGGCCAGTCATGTGGCCGGATAGCCGGATATCAGGCCGCCGGATATCCGGCGGGACTTAGCCGTTTGGTGCATCGAGCATATCTCGCGAAGTTCATAACACATTTTGGGATTGCTTTGATGAGTTAGCAGATGAAAACAATACTGGCCAGATTGAACGTGACGAAAGAAACGCGATAACCTGTGAGCTGGATTTTTATATCAAGTCAGTGCGAATTGATCGCAATCGGGACCCTTATTCTTGGTGGGCAGCTAATGCTAAACAATATCCAAATCTAACAAAGTTTGCCAAGATATATCTTTCAGCACCTTGCAGCAGTGTATACAGCGAAAGACTTTTTTCTGAAGCTGGCCTTGTTTATGAAGAGAAGCGAAACCGCTTGCTACCTCTCAATGCAGAAAAATTAGTATTTATTCATCATAATTTGCCCTTAGTGCATTTTGAGTATTAAATAATTCATTTTCTATATTCATTACGTTCGTTAATTCATTAACTATTGTGTTGATTCTTCTTTATCATCCCATCCATAGGTCCCCACCGAGGGGCATGATTGTGTTGATTAAATTTTAAAAAATGTACACTTATTATATTATATTTGTTAAGTGATACTAAGTCTAACTAAATAAAGCTAATAATACTTAAAGAAATTGTCCACTTTTATTTTTTTTAGTACGCCGGATACTATCCGGCGTAAAAGCAGCTATCCGGTATCCGGCCGGATAGTGTTAAAGCCGCCGGATAGGCCGGATACCGGATAGTTGCCGGATATCCGTTTCATCTCTAATCTTTATAGCGTAGTTCTAAAGACCGCAATTATGAAGAAATGGCTTGCTTGCATCGCATGCCGGATGTCAGAGACATGTACTGACATCCGATGCTCCGAAGTACCTACTGGTCGTAGACTTACAGAATATATGCTCTCTATTTTATTACCAAAGAAAGGCATGATTTTAACCCTAGTTCCACTTATCCTTACTAATTTTATAAATGCGAAAGTAACGCCTGTCTATACGTCTTTCACGCCTGAACTACTGAACCGATTTTGATGAAATTTGATACAGAGATAGATTAGAGCCTCGGAAAGGACATAGGCCTGTAGTCCACGCGGGCGGAAAGCTAGTTTATTTTATATTTTTATGCTCACAGATTTAAATAATTGGAACTAGTGTAAAAAATCATGCCTACTCTCTATTGTAGGCAGAAAGGGACCTATCATGATTATCAATTCAGCTAATGACTCTCTAATACTGATATTTTTGGTAAGATCGTAGATAATAATATTGTTTCCCGCGGGCCTAATATGCTGATGAGACCTTTCTCATGAGAATAGACTTCCGAATCAACAAATGGAAAATTGAACCGAAGTTTTCGTGATAGTCCTGTTGGTAATGAGCCAGACTTGTAATCTGAAGGTCGTGGGTTCAAATACTGGTGCGGGCCTGTACCACTAAATTCGTCTTTTCGGATTTATGTACGGATTTCTAATTGTCACTTGCTCAACGGTGAAGGACAACATCGTGATGAAACCCGCCCGTCCAAGAAAATTCATTTTCGAAAGACGAGCGGTCCACCAACCCGCATCGGGCCAGCGTGGTGGACTACGGCCTAAATCCCCTTCGTGTGTCGAAGGGAGGCCCGTGCCCCTCGGTGGGGACGTATATGGGCTGATAAGAGAAGTTTTGGTTTGTTATTTCTTATGCATCCTTTTAGCAAATGTAAGATTATTTGTCAACGTCAATCGAATGCAAAAGTAATGGAAACTTCTAGTGTTACATATAAGGTTATGTTTTCCTTCCAAACTCTCAAGAGGGTGGAGTCTCATTGCGCATGTTAGTAAGTAATTTTTTTTATCTGCCTTACAAAAATCCTATTGTTGGGGAAAGGCCTTCCATTTCTTGCGATCTTGTGCAAGTTCCGGCCCTTTAGAAGTTATTAACTTATTATCTAACAGCAATTTTTTTAATGATTTGAATTTTTTTTCAAAAAGTTGGAATAACGTTACAGTTTAGGGGCAAATCATTTACAGCTCTGCCTACCTTTTAGCTCCACTCCTTATACATGCTATTACTTTACTTTTGATTTGTTTTTGAGCATATCTTTATTTATAAACTATGTCAAAATTGGGATAAAGACTAATTCTTTCTCATTTTCATCTTCATTAATTTATCTTCATTGAGTGTGCTAATTCGAAACAACGCTGTGTCCCAAACACATAGCGCAGACATTGCAGAAAAAGTGGTGGTAATTATAATTTGAAGTGGGACTGGGCTGGTCATGTAGCTCGTATGCCGAATGAGTTGTGGGCTAAGAAAGTCTTCGGCTATGCCAGGCGTAAAAATAAGACAAAGTCGAAAAAGATGGTGCGACGTACTTGTCTCTTTCACGCAGAACTGGCAGGAGATAGCGCAAGATCGGACTGTATGGACACAAAAAAGGGCGGCCTTTGCAACGGGATCCAGAGGGCGAATAAAAAAAACGAATTAAAAAAAAGTAAAACTTCTGCATTAGGCGGCACCGTCTCCCACGTGTGACATCATTGCCGCTTCGTGTTTAGGAGCGGATGACGTTGTTCGAGCCAAGTCAGCGTCGTCTCGCCCACTGCCTACCTTACTAAGACATCGCATCGCATTGATATGCGACTGTGTAGCGAAAATTTACAAGCAGCAGCTTATCAGGTTACCCATTTTTTACATTACGAAAGTCGGCGCTATTGCGAGCGAGATAAGGGTGACGCCAAGGTCAACATGTATAGCCTGATGTGCGGCCGTGTGTACTTATCAACGATATAATTTAAGATAAGATAATTCATTAATTGAAAGATTCGGTTGTTGATTTGTAATGTTCTGTTTTTGTAAATGAATCCATCCCTGTCGCATTTAGGTCGTTATTTCATTATTCTGCTTTTGACAAACGTTTGCCTTAATAAGTTTCCCTTATTCTCGTGGTTAATTTGTGAATGACTTTACTGGTCTCCCAATGGACCCCACGACCCAATAAAAACTTCAGCATGGACCCCTTAGAGTATGGCATCTTGAGGATGCCCTACTAGGGAAAATTTAGTTTTCTGCTTCTTAGCGTGAAGCTCATATTTTTATAGACCGATCGATTCTCGGCAAAGTGAAAGCTTTGTGTTGTTTATATTTTACCTCTTTTCTAACCAACTCAGAGCATTAGCGTTTAACATGCGATCGTTAGTATTTGAATAGTATTAAGGTGACTATACGCTTTGTTTTTAGTTTGGAAGTTATATTTTATCACAATTATTATTATAACTACAAACCAACACTTATGGATCACATACGTAATCAGTAATCACATATCGCGCGCACGCCACGCAGCCGAATGTAATCTGATAAATTGTGTCACGGAAACTTAATTAAGCGTTTAGGCTGTACGAAATTTTAAAAACTATTGTTTTAGTATTTTATGACATAATGACTGACGGTTTCTAAAATTGGGGGATAAGAATGGATTCTATCTTACACGGACGCGGGTGCGGGTGTACATCCCGACCGCATGTGGATTGATATCAGAAAGCTGTCTGCATTTAATCCAAATCTACGTAACATAGAAGACCGTACTTTCTAACAAAAGAATTTAAACTATTTGTAAAGTAATAAATAATGTAAGTTGAAAAATATAAACAAATCTTTCATCCCAAAGACTATCAATTTTTTGCTTGACCAAGAACGCGATTCGGTTATAGAATCTTGCATCTTTTAACATTAGTTATATCTCAGAAATTTCTAAAGTCCGATGTATTCACTCGGCTTATTCTGTGTGAGCTCTCTACATCCTCGACCGCATGTTTGTATCTGAGCTTAGTTGTGGTCAGGAGTGAATCCTTCTTAAAAAGTTACTCTACAGTTCATGAAGGAACTAAAATTAAAACTAATAATAGTCTTATGAATAAAAAAAAATATGAATAAAATAAAGCTTGAGAAAAAATCGGCAATTTCATAGGTAAAGACCTATTAACTAGTGACTATGTGAGCTGTAAACCTCGCAAGTCAACATCTTTCGGAATATCTGAAATATGTTTTTTTTTTTACGTTTTCACCTCCGCTATTTGTAATTTCCAAAAACTGAATCGATTAAAAAAATCATGTCAATATCGTACCTATTCACAAACGCGAGAATCGGTTAAGAAATGCGACTTGTATAGGAGAACATCCAGACGTACGAAAGAATATTTGCCAAAGCTGAAACGAATACCTTTCCCTCGCTCAGTCAATAAAGAAAACTAAAATTATAACAAATACAAAATGAGAAAGTATAATTGATTTACACATCAATACACAACGTGCCTTCCTAGGTTGTAAATGTGACGACCGGTTTAGTCGAGTAGTATTGACGCTGCCTCTTGGTCGACGGGTCCTGGGTTCGATTCCCGTCGGGGCAAATGTGTAAAAAGCAGATGTTTGTTCTCGAGTCATGGGTGTTGGTTTTTGTCTCTATGTGTGTTCTAAGGGACCCACGACACAAGGGAAAACCTTGGTGTGGGCCTTAGAGTGACTAGCGTTTATTATTTTTATTTTTAAAATAAATAAATGTATTGTTTGTTTCAGGGCTGAGCCAGGCGCAGCTGGCGCTGGCAGCCAGCATGGAGCAGTTCGAGTTCGCCTGCATCGGTGCCTCGCAGACGGAGGACGAGCGCGTCATCGGCCGCTCGCTGCACCACTTCGCGCACCTCATCCGGACCATCGAGGACGAGCGGGACCGCATGGTGAGGCTTTACTTAGTTTTTTTTATCTAGCCTACAAGATCCCACTCCATAGCAAAGACCTCCCCCGTATCCTTCAATTTCTTGCGATCTTGTGCAAGTTCCGGCCATCTGGAATAGTAGGCATACAAATTAACACGCCATCTCTTTTTGGGTCTGCCTGGTCTATGGCCGCCCTTGCCACAATATGGATAGAGAGATAAAAACTTTATTTAAACACAGTTATACAATACAATCTAATACACAACAATACAAAATAATTCGTTACAACTTATAATCAACTAGCTTCCCGCCCGGGACTTTGTTCCCGTGGGAATTTTGGAAATGAGTTATACATACAAACCTTGCCATTGCCACACCACATCTTTGCCTCAGCCCAGACTATGGTCAAGACCAAATACGCCTATACTGGTAATTTAAAAAAGTGCAACGATTTAAAAAAATACTTTGAACGATAATCAAGACCATGTAAAGTCAGCCATCTGTTATACTCAATTACTCATGTCTAAAGATATTATTGATTATTCCAAAAACATTGATATTGTTTTTCGTTATATTTCCTTATATTTACAACTCCGATTATACAGCGACTGATGGTGCCGATTTCTTTTCTTTCCCTAGTGGTCGTCTTCGTCAGCGTAAAATATTAAGTTAGACCCCCATTGCCTCGCCATGTAGCCACCATCTGAATGCTGTGTATTAGTTGCTCACTAACCGATGAGGGAAAATATTGGGATCAAATCTGTACATTCAGGCGACTGAATGTGTGGCCGTGATGAAATCCGGTCCAGAAAGGTCCCTCCTAATAGGATGGATCATAGTCAAGCATACCCTGGATCTGTAACAGGACAAAGAGTTAAGAAACTTATGCATTTGTGTAAGTTTCCCTGTTGAACGGTACTTCACGGGAAATTAAATGAGGCGAATCATACCGTACACTGTCGTATAGATTGTATGTAATGTGTAGTTACTGATATCCGCTGACCGCGTATACAGTAACATGGTAAGGCCAGGTAATTGTCTAGTTACTAGATCTAGTACAATAGTTGCGGTCGCGTGACGGAGCCCCGATGGCCGTTGGCGTGCTCTATCTGTTGTCACCGCCCGGCGCCCCCCGCCTCCGCCCGTGACCTCCACGTGTGATTGAAGGCCGCAATTGTGCATGTGACTGTAGTACAGCTTGCCTTTTTCTATACAACGTTTTATGCGCGTTTTATTGCATACAATACTGACTTTTTTAATTTCATATTTTGCGATCTGCAGAACTTTCGTAGGTACTACTCTTAAAATACTGTTTTTGGGATTAAGAACGACTGAATAGAAACCCATTTAAATCCTTACTAATATTATAAATGCGAAGGTAGCTCTTTCTATCTGTCTGTTCCGCTTTCACTCCAAAACTATTAAACGGATTTTGGTGAAATTTGGTACAGAGATAGATTAGACCTTGGGAAAGGACATGGGCTGCATTTTATCCCACAGCTGAGCACGATATAATTTTGAAAAAATCCTTCCTGATTGCTTGCCTACGTTATAGAAGACACCTTTCTGTCAAATTTCAGCTTTCTAGGTCTATGGATTTGGGCTGGGCGTTGATGAGTTAGTGAATCAGGACCTAAATTTTGGGGAAAATAGTGAACATTAAGGAACCCTGTATCGTGTGACCTATTAGACCTACACAATTGAATTAGGGCTCAAACTGTCAGGAATTTTGTACATTTAAAAAAGTAGTAGTGACCTTTGTCGTCAGAGCCTTCCAATATCGTTTTCTTGGCACAAAACTAAAAAAAGAGAAAAAAAATGGTGGTTTTTCGGCAACTACTCAGCGCGCGAGAATTTCAGACTGCTGCAAATCTGGATTAATACTATCTAAGTGGACCCAAACAACATACCAAAAGAGCAAGTTTACCGCAATTATCTCTATTTCGAATGTAACATATGGCTGGCCTATAAGTAATTTTATACCTAATTAGATGCTGAATGAAGCAATTTATCGGAATATATGGGCGGATCAATAGCTCATCGTGCCTTCCTGGGAAATCTAGGAGAATCACTAAACTAAGTTCTTGTCGCCTTTCGCTTACTTTCGCATAATTTCCAACAACAAATGTGGAATTGTAGACCAATGATAACTTGCTCTTTTGGTCGTTTCTAAAATTTACATAATTATTGTTTTGGCCCAGAAGCCTCCCGATCTCACTCCGCATGTGTCCAACGGCCTTCATTCACACTTTCTCGGGCTAAATCAGTCGCAGTGTATTCGGAAAATCGGATTTTCGCTACAATTCTGGGACGACTCAACTCACAAAACAACATATTGCTAGAAATTGTAACTACGTGGTTGAGCAAAAGCGACATTTTGTATGTATGCGTCTGTAGATTCTTAGTTAACGAACTATTTCCACGATTTTGCGAAAATCTGATGAATTGTTCTATTAATACAGCCCGGATAAGTAGAAGTATTAGAGTACTTGATTGGTTTAAGCTAAGATAAATAGTAAATAAACTCTACACACTCAAAGGCCCACATTAAGGTTTTCCCTTGTGTCGAGGGTCCCTTGGAACACACAGAAAGACAAACACAAACACCCAACGCGCGGATTTGCGGATAGCTGCGGATTTTGGTGAATTCAAATGATCCAGCAATCATCTCAATTTTTAGAAACTTGGTTGTTGTTGGTACGTTCAATAAATTATTACAGGCCGCGCAGGGCTTCCTTTATCAATATTTATCGTGATTTTACGTAACATAAAAATTTAATCATCAAAAATCTCAACGTTTCAGCGTGGTTGGCAGGAAAATTTATTGTCCTAAGGTCTAATCTTTATTGGTTGCGTCCTACGACTTAAATCTTCTTTCATGGCGATGGCAATATGAAACTCGTCTCGCCCAGTGCTTTACCACATTACGGCATTATCATCCTGCATCACGTCGTTAAAACCAAGTCAGAGGCTATTGTAAAACTCTGACACCAGGGTTAGCCAAGTTCGCTGCACACTTGACTATACCTACATACCACCTTACGGCATTATCATCCTGCATTACGTCGTTAAAACCAAGTCAGAGGCTATTGTAAAACTCTGACACCAGGGTTAGCCAAGTTCGCTGCACACTTGACTATACCTACATACCACCTTACGGCATTATCATCCTGCATTACGTCGTTAAAACCAAGTCAGAGGCTATTGTAAAACTCTGACACCAGGGTTAGCCAAGTTCGCTGCACACTTGACTATACCTACACGATAAGAAAAGAAGAGGCATTATCATGAGTTTTCTAGGATTATCGCAAAGATCCAATTTTCCTAAATATCCCGCGACATATCGACTTGTGAGTGACCGGTGCAGGACCACTTTTACTTTCCGTATTACAACTCACTGCGCCGGCACCGGTTCGCGCGCCGCATGCTAAACAGGGCTTTGACATCAATCGAGTAATCATAAACACACGAACAAATCAAATAAATGTTAGTCAACACACGCCTAACTTAGTGAGGGGTTACTATTTGGAATTCTGGACATGAAACTCTCAATATGGAAGCTTACGTAATGCTAATTAAATATGGCGCTTGTGTAGACTAAAACTCGTGCTAATACAAACATCAATGATCTAGTACTATTTCCTTTTAATCTACAACTAATATTATAAAGAGGAAAGATTGGATTGTTTGTTTGCATTGAATAGGCTCCGAAACTACTGGACCGAATTGTAAAATTCTTTTACCATTAGAATGCTATATTATCCCCGATGAACATAGGCTACATCATTTTCCCGTATTCCCACGGGGACGAAGTCCCGGGCGGAAAGCTCGTCTTATCATAAACATACGTACAAATCAAATAAATGTTAGTCAACACATGCCTGCAGGGCAATCGCGCTAAAAAAAGTGGATCGAATCGCAATTGAAACGTAGCTGAGGGTCTACCACCTAAGCGAAGCTGATGCTGATTGAACGCTTCTTTATAAGGAGACCTTGATTAACGACATGAACCAAACACAGCAATGTACATAATTCCATTCGTTCAATCTGCATCAGCTTCGCTTAGGTGGTAGTCCCCCAGCTACGTTTCAATTGCGATTCAATCTACTGATTTAGTGAGGGATCTCTTATTGTAGTTCTTGACATGAAACTCTCAATATGGAAGCTTACGTTAAACTTATCAGATATGGCGCTGTGTAGACAAACATTAATGATCTAAGTAGTACATTTTTCTTTTAATATTTTATACTGCTATAAAAGTGACTTGAGTTACAGGGGTCCGATAGTTATATAACAACATGGGGCTACAACTTTCAGTGTCTGCAAGTGTAAACTTACACTTAGTTATTGTAAACAAATTATAAGTTGTGAAATATGAGACGAAAATTATTATTGTTGTAATCTACCATTTTCATACAAAAAGCAAGGATAACTTCCAATAATTGTTTTAAGGCCTCTACTAAAAAAAGTAAATATGAAATCATGAATTATCTATTCTACAAACTAAAATATTGCCTGTTTGTTTGTTTGGCAGTTGGGGCGCGCACACGAGCAGATAATTCAGCCTCTGGAGAAATTCCGCAAGGAACATATCGGCGCCGTCAAGGTATGTGTGTCTGTGTACATAATCTCATAGGTAATCTCATATCTTATCTTCAATTGCAGCATATCTTATTTCTTGCAAAAGCTTAAATACTTCGAGCGTAAGTGGCGTCCCATAGCAGATAGGACTCGTATAAGCGAATACCGAGTTTGATTCTCGGCTTCGGCATGGATTAATAAAACTATTGGTCCATGATTCTCGGTTGGTTTCGATTCGCCCAGATGGATCAATGCCATTTCCTGAAATGTGTGAAGAAACCTGCACATTCGAAAACTGATACCATGAACCTGACAATAATTTTAACGAAACATTACAAAAAATGCATTTGATTAATGCAAAATAGTCCTACTTGCTACTAATATTATAAACATGAAATCAATAAATAAATCAATCGTATCATTCATTTGAAAGTTTGTGAGAATCGATGGATGGGTGTTTGTATTCTTTCACATAAAAAATAATGAACCGGTTCTGATGGAACTTTGCAGTAATATAACTTAGACATCAGAATACATCAGGCTACTTAATTTCCCAAATTCCCACAGGAACGAAGTCCTGGTGGAAAGTTAGTACATAATACTCAAACTATAGCCTACCCTACCTTTGATCAAAGACGAGACATACCGAATTTCTGTAGTACGCTGTTTTCGTCCGAGTAATGATTACGTAAATGACGAAGTCTGAGTGCACTTAGTGAGTGGTACAGTTTAGTGGGTCACTGACCAACTGGACCACTTGTAATAAATCGCGCGCGACATGTTACGTGACAGAACACTTGTAGGTAGAGAGAGGCCAAAGACTTCACGATCACCAACTACTAGTGAGATCATCAGAAAAATAAAAACATAGTTAAAATATTATTAAGAATCGAAGCGCTCGGAGCCCAGTTATACTTGCTGTTCTGAACCGATTAGCGAGGTTAAGGAACGTACTCAAGGGCAGGGAACATGATTCGTGATTATCACAAGGGTTTCCGTGCTTCGGAAGGCACGTTAGAACGTCGGCGTCGGTCCTTGCTGTTGTTCATTACTCTCAATCGTTAAATCAAATCGGATGTCATTTGGCCATAGCGCGCGGTTAGAAAACTCATACACCAGGGTTAGTCAACTTTTCCACAAACTCGATTACACCTAGCAATAAGGCCGCTTTGTTGTACAATATGTTTTATGTTCTGTTTATTGTACTGTACGTCACTGTGTGCAAATAAAATAGTAGATTACCCAACAAGTGAAAAAAAGGTGAATTCTTTTACAAGAGCCGAGATGAATTTTTTTTTCACTTGTTAGGTACTCTACTTTTTACCATTGACTACGAGAAAAAGAAAATAATAACTCTGTGACAGTAAATTATCAACAATAGCTGCTGCTTTAACGCGAAATGACTCTGGAACGAGAGGTTCACTTTCATCACTGGATGTCGAACTCATTTTATGATTTTGAGACAAAACAGAAACTTTTAATTGCATGAAAATTGCACAGAAAATTGGCTGAATTCCTTATTCTAAATTTAAAATTTTTAACCGAGCCATATTCCATACAGACAGTTATTACATACAGCCAAGTTTTAGTACGTTTTTATAGCGAGAGTATGCAACCTCCTTGCACATTTTCTTTTGTTTTCTTACTAAAATCCATATATATATTCGCGCATGTTCCGAATTCAAAATGTTTTATTCACTTCGTGAAATAAACAGCGTTTTATTCACTGTTTTTGAAGAATAACGGACCCTTTTTCGAGGGGCAATGGTAAAAAGTAAATTGTATTGCACGCACGATAAAGGATTTTAAATCTTAAGTAATAAAGACAAACCTCGTTTATGTTACAGGAGGGCAAGAAGAAGTTCGACAAGAAAACGGCTAAGTTCTGTCAGAGTCAGGAGCGGACGCTGTCACTGTCTGTCAAGAAACCAGACACTGTCTTCCAAGAGGTCAGTAAGGAACATAGATCCAAAATTAAAAAAGAATAACTGTCTATGTCACCGGAAAATTACTGGGTCACAAGAAGCTCTCTCGCTGATCTCAACCGATCAGTGAGGTTAAGCAACGTACAAAGAGGCAAAGAACCTGATGGGTGACCAAAGTGGCAATTTATCACGAGCGTTTCCGTGCTTCGGAGGGCACGTTAGGCTGCCGGTCCCGGCTGTTGTCGATTGACTACAGTCGTTAAAACCAAGTCGGACACCATTTGGCGGTTTGAAAATCCTGACACTAGGATTAGTTAAGGCGACTACAGCACCTAAATTACGATTTTATGATGCGTAGATAAGCATGACGCACTGCATTAAATCGAAGAAATAAATACTACGGTAATATTCAGGACGTAAACTAGATAAGTAGTTTGCTGAAAACATGATTCAGCACTTTTGGTTCGATAGAAAAAGCTCACAAAGTCACCTCTAAATACCAATATTGTGTATCTTTTAAACTGTAAAAACGATAGTAAAATGCACACAGGAACTTGAATTTGCTATCAAAATGTTCGTGATTGAACACTCTCGATAAGTAGTTAACGCATTTTTCGATTTAAGCTGTTACCTTTCCATAAATCTCATTTTTCTAACTTTCGAACATGTTTTTACGCACACACGCTTTCATAGTCCGTAAACTTCGTGTATCGACACTGTTCGCACTGCCGGCCCAGGCCTGTTGAGAGACGGAGATGGCACTATTCCTATGTGTGCTGCCTTTATCGGGTGCTGTAGTCGCCTTAAGTTCGCCACACTTTTCAACCGACTTCAAAAAAGGAGGAGGTTCTCAATTCGACGGTATTTTTTTTTTTTTTTTTGTATATTTGTTACGCGATTACTCCGGCAACTGTTGTCCGATTTTCAAAATTCTTTATTTGTTCGAAAGAGTATACTCCTGAAGAGGTCCCATATACATTTTATCGAAAATGATTCAGCGCTTTTAAAAAAAATCAACAAAAACAAAATATACTACAAACTAGAACATCATCTAAATAAATGAATGACATTTCTGTTTGTAGTTATTTGCTAATAGGCATTGTAGTCCGCAAAAAACTAGATATCTACTTTGTGCGAACTGTTGTTGGGATTGAAGTCGGTGACTCATACGTTTTTAACGTGGAAAATTATGATTATATCTACTCGAGAAGAAATTAAATTAAATGTACACACGGCAGCACATCAGGCTATACATGTTGGCCTTGAAATCGATCGCCCTAATCGCGCTCGTAATAGCGCCGCCTTTCGTAGTACAAATGGGTAATCTGACGTGCTGCTCTTTGATCTATCTATCTATCTATCTATGGAGGGGACGCCCGTCAGACACAGGCGGGTGATAAGTCCACTTATTTGGGACCATTTCACCCAATTCCCCACAACAGCGCATGAGTTTTACCTCTGCACTGACAGTTCCACCTCTTTGAACCTACCCGAAGCTTTAGCAAACCCCATTAAATCCTTTATGTTAAGCTCTTGTATTTGTTCTTCTTTTACCTCATCCATGCCTATTGTCTCCCATCTTACCAGCGCGTACATTGGACACTCAGTCTGGAAATGGAGACTTGTTTCCTCCTTGTCGCATTCTGGGCATGTGGGATCACTTCTTAGGCCCATTATTGCTAGGTGTCGGTTCAAAGGACAGTGTCCCGTGAGCAAACCCACTACAATCCTGATGTCCTTTCTATTTAGCTTTAGAAGTTGCTTCGAATTTCTTTTTTCATATGTCTTCAGGAAGATTTTTGCCTGGCGGCACTGTTTGTTGTGCTCTTTGATACAATATGCATTTCATTATCCATTCCAGGCTGACGCAGCAATGGACATGGCAGAGCGTGACTTCTGCCAAGCATCCTTAGAGTACGTCTTCCAGCTCCAAGCAGTCCAGGAGCGGAAGAAGTTCGAGCTGGTGGAGACGCTGCTGGGCTTCGTGTTCGGCTGGTGGACCTTCCACCACACCGCTCATGACGTGCACGCCGACGCCGAGCCCAGGGTCAGGGATCTACAGCTCAGGATACAGAGGGTATGGACACGCAGACAGACATGTTACAACACAGGTCTATTTGAGAAGCTATAAAGAATTACTCGAGACTTCCATATTCGATACTAGCTTTTCGCCCGGGATTTCGTTCCCGTGGGAAATTGCGAAAATTATTTAGCCTATGTGTTAATCCAGGGTGTCAGCTACCTTATCAAAATTGGTCCAGCCGTTTGAGCTTCTTCTTATCGTGTAGGTATAGTCAAGTTTGTGACGAACTTTGCTAACCTACAAGCAAGGCTAACTTGGCTACCTCTTTCAAGTTTGAGCTTGAAAGAGAAACAAACGTCCATACATACAAACTTTCGCGTTTATAATATGTATTAGAAAGGATGTAGAGAGACAGACATACAGAAATGTATATAAACATAGGTCTATTCTAGATGCTATAAATAATTACTTTAAAATATCCTATATCTCACGAAAGGAGTCTCAATCTTAAGTCTTGATTTATACTTAAGTGTTGATTGTCTCTTTCTCTCACTATCAAAATGGCGAAGACGACTGCTACTTAAGTATAGATCAGAGTCTTGATTCGCGTTCTGCAATACGGACCATAAAAACCGATACCACCTTAATCGTAGTAAAGTAGCGCCGGTGGTTTCGGCTTCCATGACGGTATCTGTACCTGCATTTTCAATCCTTATGATAGATTTCAGATAAGCTCGAATTTTTTTAAAATCGCAATGAAAATTTGTATAAAAAAGCCACTTTCTCCCTGCTATTTTATGAAATTTTTTGAATACAGTCTGAACAAATTTCTGCCTTGAGTAATTTTTTATAGCTTGTTCAACAGGCCTCTGGCCTATAAAAACTCTGAACGATTTAGCCCCTAGCTAGACACTTGATGTTTAGCTCAATGACCGTTCATATACATACAGGGTGTAAAAGACAGCTTAGCAAGAACTGAAACCCTGGACTCAGACAATCATTCTGAATGATATTCCAGTGGAATTTTTCTTCGGAAAATTTTCAATTTTTTTCATGTTTTTTTATATATTTTCTGCTTACATTTTTTATTATTATTATTACACGAAAAAACAATCATAACAACGTTAAACACGAAAACCAGCAATGTACATCGCATTCCGATAGTAGCGCGGCGCGGGGGGATCGCGCGCGGGGCGCGGTGTAGCGATACGTTGCGTAGCGACAAAGTAGTTAAATAATGAAAACTCCTTAACATGACGTTTCCGGGAAAAAATAATAACTTATAGCTGATGATAGTTATGGGTAGATTCCACCATTTAAGTATTTGTTAAGCTGTCCTTTACACCCTGTATCTAAATTATTTTAAGACCTATTTATTTATTTTTAGTGATGGTAAAGGACGAGGAGCCACGACTCAGTAAGATTGTATTGCAGGGTGTGTTGCTTCAGCACAGACTTACCTCTGAATGTATCGATTTGAGTGATTAACACTGTGTTTTACTCTAACATTGATTTTTATTAAAGTTGCTTAAGAAAGTCTTTTTATGTATGAGAGTACGCTTAACTTATAGCCATAGATGATGTCCAGAGGATATAATTCTTAAATTAGAACACTAAGAAAAACTAATCGCAAAAAAATTATTCAAAAACAAATTGCCCTCTTTTGACTAACTTGCGATTATTTTTTAAATTGCGTATAGGTTTTCGAAGGTGTTAATTTGTGTGTAGAAATGCATATCATAAAATTTGTTTAACTATTTCAAAGATGATAAATAAACATATTTACCCTGCTCTATTCTATTTTACCCCACCCTTACTACCTACAGTGCGTACGTGTTGCGTACGTGACTATGTTTTAGGCAACTAAGTCATCATGCCCTCATTTTTGGGTTTTTTGGGACGTTTCTCTTACTCGTCTTGGGGCTAGGATGAACTTTAAAAAGTTCGCACAAAATCTGGAGAAATTGAGGCTCATTAGAGAGCCTTTGCCTAGCAGTGGGACGTTGTCGAATGAATAAAATTTGTTCTTTTTATGATCATATTCGATTCAAATAAGAAAAATCTTTGACCAGAGAGGGTCGCCTCGTTGTAAGAAAATGGCATTGTGTTGTGTGTGTGTGTGTGTTTTGTGCGTGTGCGTGTGTACTGAACAGGCGGCAATCTGCCACGAGGTTTTGTTTTACCCTGGACTGCTTTGTTTTCATTTGTGAGACTAATTACCGCAGAAAAGTATGAAATTGTTAAGTGTTCTTAATACTTAGTTACTTTTTTAGATGTGTGGAAAACGTTTTATTATTTATTTGACTAAGTTTGATTCAACATTGATTCAGTTGACTCACTCATTATTTCATTGATAACTTACCATCTTCAATTTTTCCATACGATAAGACTGAGATTTCAATCAAAAAACACTAAACAATATTTTCTTGGTTTGCGTTGATGTACATTGTGCGTGTATGTTTGTGTGTGTGTGTGTGTGTGACTGTGTGTGTGTGTTACAGACGCGGAGTAACTTCGAGGAGACAAGCAAACAGACGGAATCGCTCATGAAGAAGATGATGGAGATGCGACAGCAGGTGAGCAATTACTGTAAAAGTAGTTTTGATCAGCAACTTGTTCGTGTGGGAAAGTAGCCTAGTACACTCCAGCCTTGCAACTTTTCTTATTCATAAAATCAATTTATGACAATTGGTTTGGTATCTCATATTAAGCTAGCATCTAGCATGCCATGTGTTCTCAATAAAATAAAATAATTCATATATTAATAAATTACATTATTAGATCAAATTCAGTTCAAAATAATTAAAAATTTCATAAAATACACACATGTCACAACCATTATTATAATAAAAAATATTCTTACGTCAACTAAAATAATTAAAATATTCATCAATCGTATAAAAACAATTTTGCTTCAGCTAATCTTTCAATGTTTTTTTTAAAATGCTTATGCTATTATAAATTTAAAATGATTAATTATTATGCACCTTGTGGAAATTTGTGTAAAACACTTGTACACGTTTTATATTCACACAAGTTAGTGAAAGCTGTCTTGACAGCTTCCGATCCCAAGACTCGTTCGTAGGGCTAACTCACACGCACGCACATAATTACACACACAAACCCACTATCACACACACACACACACACACACTAACACACACGCACGTACACTTACATGTACATAAATTATGTTCGCAAAATACTATGTTGTTGTTACAATACTTTAAAAAACGAGCAATTTATTATTGTTACATTTTCGTCACTAACTCCTCTAGTTAGTGACGAAAATGTAACAATTGTCATGGGGAACGAGCGAGACAACCCCAACACAAGTATTTTATTACTTACTGGGAGTGTCTCATTTTTGTTTGTATAAATTAAGGAGTAATAAAAGTTTATTTTATTTATTTATTTATTTTATTATTTAAAATGTTTTTTTTAACAGCCCATATACGTCTCCACCGAGGGGCATGGGCCTGCCTTCAAAAAGGGGATTTAGATCATAGTCTACCACGCTGGCCTAATGCGTGTTGGTGGACCGCTCGTCTTTCGAAAATGTTTTTTTCTAGGACGAACGGGTTTCATCACGATGTTTTCCTTCACCGTTGAGCGAGTGATAGTTAGAAATCTGTACATAAATCCGAAAAGACGAATTTAGTGGTACAGGCCCGCACCAGGCTTAGAACCCGCGACCTTCGGATAACAAGTCGGGCTCGTTACCAACTATCACTATCACGGCTATCACCGTGAAATATTATTCAAATTATTTAGAGGTGCAACTTGAATGCTCATAATTTCAGTTGCCCTGAACTTGCACAATATAGCAAGAAGTGGAAGGATGCCGGGGGGGGGGGGGGGGGTCTTTGCGGCATCTTACAGGCTAGATAACTAAAAGTGTTGCACGCTTGTAGTCATGGATTTAGGGATCCAACACTCGAAACAATTCGAGCGATTAAAAGTCTGGTTAAAAACGTCTGGTTAAGTCGATTAAAAACTGGCGAATGGGATACTTGTTCGTCTACAAAATTATGTAATAGGGTGTCAGTTACCACCATACCTATCAAAATTGGTCCATCCGTTTGAGCGTGGAAGAGTAACAAACATCCATACAAGCACGACGTAATATGCTTAGTAAGGGAATTAGAAATTTCGCCGCTTGACTTAAAGGCACGATAGCTCAGTTGGTTAGAGCACCATGAGATCTAATCCTGGGGTCGTGGGTTCAAGTCTTATTCGCGCCGAACAAATTTTCTTTCCCTAAAAATTATTTGTAAACATCCATACATCCTCACAATCTTTCGCATTTAAATATTATGTAGTAGGATCACTTTTTGTACTAATTTCAAAACTATGTTATTTGGTTTGTAAATTGATAATAGTGTGTTATTTATGCAGAGCAAAGAAGAAGACCCGGGCGAAGACGGCGGCCGCTCCGGGTACCTGTTCCTCCAGGAGAAGAGTGAGTATACACACAAACGAGCTCGCATGTGTGTGTGTATGATTGTGTGAGTATGCGAGCATGTATATGTTTTTTCTTGTGTTGTAAATATTTTTGTGTGCGAGTGTGTGTATGCGTGAGTGCGTATGAGTGTGCGAGTATGTGTTGTATGCATCGTAGGAACGTGTGTTACGTATACCAACACGTGTCATTGCACCGTGACCGGTGTCGGCCCCACGAGGTTGGAACATAGCGTCAGCGCCTCGTGCCCAGCCGCGATTAGCTGATACATCGATTACGCCATCTAAATGTGACCTCGTTAAACCCAAATCGTTAAGTACTTATCTTAAGAAAAATCTAGTTCTAACATCGAACTCATTCGTACCTAGGTTAATTAGATTGTAGGTCTTTATAATGTTAATTTAAATATACGTTCTAAGTGATTCTGGTTTCTCTTTTTGCACCCTCCGTCTGCGGCAAAAACATGATTCGTGTATGTGTTTGTAAGTGCGTGCGCGCGTAATGTTTGTGCGTGTGAGTGTACGTACTTGCGTACGTGTATAACGGCATGTGGGTGTGTACAGAGGCGTGGGGCACGGCGTGGAGCAAGCAGCACGCGGTGTACAGCCGCGGCGCGCGCGTGCTGTCGCTGCAGCCGTACGTGCCGGGCGCGCGCGCGCAGACCGAGCGCGTGCCCATCGACACGGCGCGCCCGCCCACCGAGCCCACCGACAGGAGGTACGTGTGCCGACACATACTGTGACATCATCAGCCCACTTGGTTTTTTAAAAATAAGTTTGTGAAAATTTAGGATGTGGATTTGCCCACGAAACTGTAAAACTTTCTCCAAGATAATATTGGCGGTGCAAAGCGGGTGGAGGGAGTAGCCTAAACGATCAAAGCGCTCGCTACGGCTAAAATTGACATTATTGTCGCTGACTTGAGCTGTCAAATCCATATTGCAATAAAGATTTTCAAATCGTTTTTGAGATACATTTAATATGGTCCTAGTAAGATGTGTTATTGTGAATGTATTCTATAATAAAGTAAAATAACACGAGATTTCATTATTTTTTTTTCACAATATTTACTTAATTCTCGCTTGACAGCTGTGACAATATTGTCCATAATGGTCACCTATCACGTGGCGCTGTCGTCGCGCACGGTTCCAATAGGTTGAAATATGAAAAATATATTTCTCCTCACCATAGAACAAGTGCGGTTTTGGCAAATCAGCTGATTTGCCTTGTATGAAAAGTCGATATATATTTTTAAATTTTGTACAGGGCTTTAGGTATCTCTCTTTCAACCTCTCAGGTGGTTAATCAGTCCATGAAACTGAACAACTTTCCCAAGAAACATAAGTCAATATACGAAAAAAAAAATTGAGTTCCCATACAAACTTCAAATTCAAATATATTTATTGCAATGTTACAGGTAAAGAAATAACATACGATGGTAATATAAAATATAACGTGCGCTGTAGCATACCATTATGGCATGCAATATTAATGGGTACTTCATCAGCATATAGCGCATTTTGTATGGAAGATCAAAATATTTTTTTTTGTATAGGTAGGTTCCTTGGGGAAAGTTTTGTCAGTTCCAAACATCTTTAATTTTCGCTAACTAACTTTAAGTCACCCGAAATAAAACAGGATGTAAATGACAGATTAGCAAAACTAAAACACTAAACCCAGACCATCATTCCAAATAATTTTCTTCAGATTTTTTAATATTTTCTATTTGAAAATAAATCATTTATTCTAATACACTCCATTTTCTAATAAAAACGGCAATAACAGCGTAAACCACGAAAACTATTTGCGTTTTGCGGTTTATTGCATAGCGCCAAAGTAGGTAAATAACGAAAACTCCTTAACGTTTCCGAATTGACAAAAAAGTCCTCGTGGTCAATTATTATTATAGATAGATTCCACCGTTTAAGTATTTGCTAAGCCGTCCTCACACCCTGTGTACGAAATTATTAAAATAATTAGCATAATTTTATGTTATACTTCAATAGTTATGTTCTACATAGTTAAAACACTCTCACGTCACAGGTTCTGCTGGGAAGCCGTCCCAACGGACCGCGAGCGCAGCCCCCTGGTGCTCCAGGCGCTGTCGGAGTCGGACCGCGCGGCGTGGCTGCGGGCGGTGGGGCGCGCCCCCCACCTGCCGCCCGCGCCCGCGCCCGCCCCCGCAGACGAGGGGGCCCGGCTCGATGACAACGGGTTTACCTTCGTGCGTAGAATTATACAGGAGTTGGAGGCTAGGGGGCTCGATGAACAGGTATGGTTATTATCTCTATCGCCAAATTTAAGATTATTCGTCGTCATCATGCCCGTACCCCTCGGTGGGGACGTATATGGGACGTCCCCACCGAGGGGCACGGGCACACAAAACACGAATGGCTTTTAGGTTATTTTTGTAGGTACGAGATAACTCTGTGGCAAGTATACAAAAGTGTTATTTGTACACTAGTTTCGCACGTGTGAGGGGGTACCAGGGTTGGAAAATGGTCAGTAAAGTCAGTAAAAGTCAGTTTTTTCGAAAAATGGTCAGTAAAGAGTATTTTGAGGATCAGGGGTAGGTACATTTCCACATAAATGGTCTGATCTCTGTAGATTGAGATGGTAAAAAATAATTTATTGTTAATATTTTAATAATTTAAGTTTATAATTTTTTTTAAATAAAGGGAGGTGCAGGTTGGCTATATGGGGATGGTGGAGGCCAAACACAAAAACATTTTTCTTACTTATTAACATTTTCCATAGAATATGTTAACATGCTTAACTAACAGTAACTAACATTCGTATTTTGATGTCAAACTGACCGACCAAGGGTTGGTATTCTAGAAATTTGGTCAGTAAATGGTCAGTATTTTAGAGGGATGTAGTCAGTAAAATCAGTATTTTTGGACATGGAATGAGTTTCCACCCCTGGGGTACACATGTTTTATCTTTCTTCCGAATGATAGATGGAACTAGTGGCGTGATATTTATATTTACCTATCTTTTTTGACGCTTCAAATGACACTTTTTTAAATCAGATTTCACTGTGAGGATGCTTTTTCCCAAAGTCTGTTTGAATGCCTGTGAGAGATAGATGTATCTATTCGCGCGATTTATCAAATGAGACCTAGAATGTCTCTTAGACAAATATTCAAAGAAATAGATAATCTGACTTTTGCATCCCAATACAGGGCTTTAGGTAAATCTTTTTCAACCTCTCGGGTGCTGAATCAGTCCATGAAACTGAACAACTTTCCTCAAGGGACGTAGGTCAAAATACGAAAAAAAATGTTTGACCTTTCATACAAAATGCGCTATATGCTGATGAAGTTTGTATGGGAACTCAACATTATTTTTTTGTATTTTGACCTATGTTTCTTGGGGAAAGTCGTTCAGTTTCATGGACTGATTAACCACCCGAGAGGTTGAAAGAGATTTACTTAAAGCCCTGTATGTATGTATTTAAATCCTTTAATGTTTGTTTGTATGTATTTCATGTAACCTTGACTTGTTTTAAGTGGCATCCTAAATCTATATCTATTATCTATATATCTTATCTATATATATATAAAAGAAAGTCGTGTTTGTTACAACACTTATAACTCGAGAACAGCTGGACCGATTGCCATGGTTTTTGATTTGTTGTATTTCTCTCCGTCCTGAATAGCAGAATAACTATTAAAAACATTGGAAAATTGACGGGAAAATTCCCACGGGAACGAAGTCCCGGGCGAAAAGCTAGTGTCCTATAAAATAAAGATTTGTTCTATTCTAATATGTACTTAGGGTCTATACCGCGTGGCGGGCGTGGCCAGCAAGACGGCGCGGCTGGCGGCGTGCGCGGGGGCGGCGGCGGGGGGCGCGGGGGGGCTGCCGGCGCGGCTGCACGACCCGCTGGAGTGGGAGTCGCGCACGCTGACGTCGGCGCTGAAGGCCTACCTGCGGGCGCTGCCCGGCCGGCTGCTGCCCACCGACAAACACAAGCTCTTCATACAGGCTGCCAGTTAGTATTACTTTCTTTTAAATTTTTTTAACAGCCCATACACGTCCCCACCGAGGTGCTAACTATCAAAAAGACAAAGACCATTGATTGTCTCTTTCCTTAACTATCGAAAAGACAGATCACTGCTACTTAAGCAAGTATCAGAGTTTAAGTCGCGTTCTGTAATAATGACCTTACATGTGACTGATGCTGTGTATAATAAGTGAATACTTTGGAGGTACTTTACACTAGATAATGTAAAGTAGTGTTTTTCTTTAGATATTTGAATTCATTTATTTAATTATCTTAAGTAACATTCTTCCTCTACAATGTGTTTCAAAAATCCTCTATTCCCTCTTTGGACTATTGTACGGTCAACGACCGCACAGAGAACTTTGGATCTCAAAGTGGCCTAAATTATTAAACGCGCCCCCCGCTCACCAGTTGGCAACAATCGCGCATTAACATCGCATCTCAACTCAAAACATTTTCTTAAACATTTTATTTAATTAATTCAATTTATTGAACATTTATTGTGGATTTTTTAATAGACCTTTTCTATTTTTAATAGAAACATTTCTATTTTGATTCCTTACCCAAAATAACATTAAACATTGAACAGTAAATGTATAAGTTCCTGCCTATACAACTATTGAAACTTTTTTTTTCGTTTGTTAAAAAAAAAAGCAAATCCAAAATTAATAAAAATGCTGATTAATATTTCAAATACGTCATGTTAGAAAATTCTAGAATGAATAAGTGATATGGCCCAAAGGTCTCGAAACTAGGCTTAAAAAAATGAATTATGAAACTTTTGTTTTAAAAGATTTGCAACCGTACTACTACAATACAACACGACCTTTTCACTTAGAATTAAATTTCCGATTTTCTTATTTTTTTGGGTTTTTTGATACACTTTGGATGTGTTCGATGAAATCAAGCTATTTTTGTCTTCTTTGTATTGTTCAAGTGTGTGGCGAACTTGGCTAACCCTGGTGTCAGAGTTTTCAAACCGCAACAATGGCCTCTGACTTGTTTCTAACTATTATCGACAACAGCCGGGACCGACAGCTTAATCCAAAGCACGGAAACGCTCGTGATAAATTGCCACTTTGGTTACCCATCAGGTTCCCTGCCTCTGTGTACGTTGCTTAACATCACTGATCGGTTGAGATCAGCGAGCGCGACTCTCCCATAACTAGAAAATACGTTTGTATGCGTATGTGTGCGTGTTTTAATTTATGATTTTCTTATTTTATTGGATTTTTTTAAACACCTATGAAATAAATCTGTTTTTGACTTGACTTGAGTAATACTGTCCGTGTAGAGATGGAGCGTCGGTCGGAGCGCGTGGCGGCGCTGCACTCGCTGGTGCGCACGCTCCCGAAGGAGAACTTCGACATGCTCAAGATACTGCTCACTCACCTCAGGAAGTCAGTACCGAGTCATTCATATCACTGCTTTTTTATTTGTAGCTTTTACTTTTTTTAAACAGTTTTATTTAGCTGGCCCTGGTACGCACATTTAGTTCTAATGACAATATAATTTAACATATTCGGTATCATTATAAATCCAAAATAAATCCAAAATATCATTATAAGTCGCTACGAAATGGCGGATTATTTATTTTATCACTACTTCCTCAATATGGGTATTGTTTTTTTTTATTAAAATTTATTTAATATTTTTTTGTCTGGTTAATGCCTAGATTAATGAGGAGAGTGGTGCGTAGGACCTACTGAATTATTTTTTTAGCTTTTAGTACCCATCATTTTAATCTATATCTATACTAATACATATATAAAGAGGAAAGATTTGATTGTTTGTTTACATTGAATATGCTCCGAAACTACTGGACCGATTTGGCAAATTCTTTCACCGTTAGAATCCTACATTATTCGTGATGGACATAGGCTACATAATTTTCCCAAATTCCCACGGGAACGAAGTCCGAAGTTCCGAGCGGAATGCTATTTTACAATAAAACCGTTATTTTTTCAACCTTTTTTTTGTATTTATTTAGCGATGTAAGTTATTTAATAAAAATATTGAAAATATACATGCATATTCCCTTTTGTAGGTAACTTACGGAGAGCTTAAGTCGTAAGTACAATACAGATAACCACCTATGCTAAGTGATGTGTGTGTGTAGAGTGGGCGCCCACAGCGACAAGAACCTGATGACGCACTCCAACCTGGCCGTGTGCTTCGGGCCGACGCTGGTGCGCGCCGACACCGACTCGGTGGCCGCCATCCTGGAGCTCAAGTTCTGCAACGTGCTGGTGGAGACATTGCTGGACCACTACGTGGACATCTTCGAGGCGGGCGCCCCCCCGCCGCCGCCCCCGCCGCACGCCCCGCACCCCCCGCACCCCCCCGCGCAGGGGCATGTGCGCGTGCATAATGGACATCTCGGGTGAGTTTATCTGTTTTTTTAGCCATTTTAGTGTCTCGTTGGTGAGGTAAGGCCTTCCCAACAGCCCTCCATTTTGTTTTACTATATGGTTTTTATTTCTGCGTCAAATTTAGTTATCAAGGCGAGATTTACTATACCCTGATAAATATTATGTCATTGTTAGAAAAAAAAAACAAATAAAATGTAATTTTCCTGTATGTAAATTCTTTATTACTCGAAAACAGTATAACATAATAGAAAAGGCAATGCGGGATTATACACTATTTTCCCGTTTTTTTATAAAAAGAATGGAATTTAATTTCCGTCGTCGCATTTGCTCTCAAGCTAATTTTAAATAAATTCGTAACTAAATTGAACTAAAATTACACTGACTCATACAGAACATTTAATACCTTCATGTGTCATAAAAGTATTATTTTTATAGCTTCTTAAAAATACCTTATCGTTTGGATTATCATTATACAACAAATCTAATATATAAAATTGTAGGTCCTGATTCACTGACTCATCAACGCCCAGCCCAAACCATTAGACCTAGAAAGCTGAAATGTGACAAAAAGGTGTCTTTTCTGTCTTTTATGACGTAGGCAAGCACTAAGAAAGGATTTTTCAAAATTCAACCCCTAAGGGGAGAAATGGGGGTTCAAAGTTTTTACATTTTTTTGGACATTTTGAAATCGTCAGATATACATTGAAGCAAATAAACGGACTCGTGTTTCGCGATTTTTCGAAAATCATCTCCTAAGGGGTCAAGAATGAAATGTATTACTAAAAGAGTTCTTTGCGCGAGCGAAGCCACGGGAAAAAGCTAGTAATACATACATACAAACAGTCATACTCTGTTGTACGAAAAATTCCCTAGACTTCATTGTTGAGTGGTGTATTTGTTGAAAAAAAGAGTGGGTTTAATATCAACTTATAAATGACCCAGCCCAATCTGATGATTCAAAGGCAAAAGAAACAATATTTATTGAAATCCAGAGCAAAGGACAGCTTAGCAAATATTAAATGGTAGAATCTCCCCGTAACTATGTACGCCAGTCGCCGTAGACATATAAATCGCGTCAGGTCGCAAAAAATATTCCCGTTCTGATTTTTTGGGATCCTGTTAGGATAGATACCAATACTGTAAAACCAAATCTGCAACCTCGAAAGACCTGTGCTAACTTCGTGGTGCTCGAAAAACCAAGGAATTTTCGGTATTTTTTTAGTTTTTCACTTACAACATCTAAAATATGCATTTTACAGCAAAGTCATCTATGACACTTTTAAAGATGATAAAATTAGCAACAATTTAAGCGCAACCACATCTCAGTATGTTTAACAGATCTCTAGAAATAACAGTTCGAAAATGGGAAAGCTCTCATATTTTTTATTGTTTTCAATATCATTTTCTTTGTTTAAACATCTGATTTCCTTATTAATGTTCGTATTTTAACCTGATAACATGAGAACTATTGGTCCTAAAGAGTTTATTTTACAAGAGTAAAAAAAAAAACAATTAAAGTTAAATGACTGCTCTATAACTTAACTTCTTATAACTTTCCCGTAGAATGAGTATTTTAGACAGAGTTTTGTTCGAAAGCTAACTACAAATTTTTAACTTTTTGAAAAAAAAAATGCATATTTCGAACAGTTATTTCTCGAGATATGTTAGACATACAGAGTTATGGTTGCGCTCAAATTGTTGATAATTTTATCTTCTTTAAAAGTGTCATAGATGACTTTGCTGTAAAATGCATATTTTAGATGTTGGTGGATGTTGTAAGTGAAAAACTAAAAAAAGGACGAAAATTCCTGGTTTTTCGAGCACCACGAAGTTAGCACAGGTCTTTCGAGGTTGCAAATTTGGTTTTACACTATTGGTATCTATTCTATTGTTAGAATAGATAAAAATCAGAACGGGGCTATTTTTTGCAACCTAGAATGTTTAAGACGACTGGTGTAATAATGATCAATTGATCAGCTACGAGAATTTTTTTCTCGGTAACATCAAGTTAAGGAATTTTCGTTATTTAGATACATACCTACCTACTTACTTTGGCGCCACGCAACTTTTTGCAAAACCGCGCCCCGCATTACGCTTTATTTAATTTTTGCAAAACAGAGTGTACCTATTCCAATAAATAATTTAATTTTAATTTAGAAAATATTTAAAAACTTGGCTGAATTTAGGTTTTCAGTTTTTGCTAAGCTAAGCTGAGGGAAAAATGGGACACAACATACACACAGTCAAAGCTACACACACAAATGAAACGCACAACATATTTACTAGCCAACATCTACAAACGTGGACAAATCCTCGGCGACGAACTATGCAATGTACGGGAAAACAATTTCGTTTATGTTACATTGCATTTAAGATAGTCTTTAAGATAATTGTTTGTAATAAATATAATTAGAAAAAAAAAAGCTATCCCTGACACCTTGTTTGTGGTTGAAAAAGTAAAAAGTCATCCTGAAGTGTGTTTAAACGTCATCCTGAAGAAACGCTAAACTATCCTTGCTAAGTGTGTTTTTTATTCATTTGTCCTTTTACATCGCTCGTCGCCAAAACGAAAAAAGCGAGATGAATTTAGTATATATGTGTCTCAAGGGACCAAGATAATACTTGTATGGCCGTTTGAATGTGTGAGGTTACTCAAAAAAAAGGAGGCCGTATGCCTTGGGACAGCGTTGGCATTCCTCCTCGCAGGTGACGCGCGCAGATAGCGACCAGCTGGCGTCGAATACATGCGGAAACCACCCGTATTTTGTATCCAATACTGGCGAAAATCCGATGAGGAAACGGCTTTGTTTACGGTCCTCGCAAAAAAAGTAAACACAAAAAGCTGAGCGCGCGCAATCCGCACACCTGTCTCCCCCTCCCCCCGCCCCCGTAACACCCCCGGACATCTCTGACACTCGCTGCCTGTATTCAATTCAACTGCCGTTTTAGTGGTGGCAATCTGTCGATGTTTGGTGTCGATAGTTTAGTGAAAATGATTTCGATTAGTTTTGCTACGCAATGTAAATACTGTAGGTATAGCTATGTTGTTGTTTACTAGTGATACATATTTAAAATAGCGTCATTTCATAGAACATTCAGGATGTTACTTATAATAAGTCAAAGCTACATAGCGTAAATAACATTACCCCTTAATGCCTAGTTTCGAGATAAAAAATAGGTTACTCTCAACCTTAACATACTGAAGAGTAGTTTAATATTTACTCGAAATGTAACAATAGTCTACTATATATTCAATACAAAACATATTATAGATATTCAATACAAGAGAGGCACAATTATTGCTTAAAAACAATTTCTTCCAGGCAATTTATTAATTTTGTTTATTTTAAATATGTCAACTCAAACGCCTATATTCGAAATATTTTTATTATATTTTATTATATTTGGGGAGCTTACAGAAACGTTTACAACACAGAAACTTAGTTAAATAACTAAGAGCTAATAACAAGCTTCCATTATCTTGGGCCCTTGAGACACATATATCAAACCCTTTGCTATTTAGCGGTAATGTTATGATATGTTGTAAAATTCCAAACTTCACCTTCTATTTTTTAGTATGATTTATTCAAGGTGTGTTAAATATCGAAATACTATCGATATTCTCGCAAACAACAACACTATCGTTCGGCTCCAGGAAGCGCGTTACTTTTGTGACCCACATTGAATGCTGCTCAATACGTTCGTCCTTTTATTTTTTTTCGGTACTTTAACAAATGTCGTGTCGATATGGATCCTTTGTGCAATCTTATTCTCACCCACGACTGCTTGGGTGAATTTAACAGTATTTAATACGCCTACTATTCAAAAAAAAAATTAAACATATCTGTTGAAAGTTTATAATTTAATTAAATTCTTTTATAAAAATAAAATGAAATCATTTATCATCAGGCAACTAGGTACATAGATAAATACCTTGTAAACTAACATACATATACAATATAATTAAATAAACAAACAAAATAAAATCAATTTGACGACCAGATTGGTTTAGTGGTAGTGGCGCTGCCTCTCGATCGACGGGTCCTGAGTTCGATTCCCAGTCGGGGCAAATATTTGTGTAAAAAGCAAATGTTTGTTCTCGGGTCATGGGTATTTGTGTTTGTCTTTATGTGTGTTCCGAGGGACCCACGACACAAGGGAAAACATTAATGTGGGCCTTTGAGTGTGTAACGTTTATTATTTTCTTATTATTAATTAACACTATTTTCCGGGGGTGCCTGCAACCGGTGTGTGTGTTTCGATATTATATTTATTGTAACTTTGACTTACCTATTTTAAGAGTAACAACCTGAATGTTCTATGAAATAAAGATTTTTGAATTTGAATAATCGACTAGCTTTCCGCCTGCGGCTCCTCCCGCATGGACTTCAGGTTATATCGTGCCCAGCTGTGGGATAAAATATAGCCTATGTCCCAAGGTCTAATCTATCTCTGTACCAAATTTCATCTAAATCGGGTTCACATCCTTAATTCCCGCTCATATAAAGTCAATTAAATTCATTTATTCAGACTTAATTGTAAAAGGATCTTAATATTAAAAAATCACCCATTTTTGAGTGTAGTCAACAAATAAAATAATTTTAAACTTAGTCACAAAATTCTTAAAATTTTAAACTTAGTCACAAAATTCTTAAAATCTCACAATACTCAGGCTATATCAGTACACCTTAGCCACGGCCGTGAGGGGTGAAGTAAAGGTGCCGGGGGGGCGGGGCGGGGAGGGGAGGGTTGGAATCCTCACGTGTACAGACAGCTGGCCCCGCGGAACATCTGCCGGCTTCAATCGCTCGTCTTGTCTTATTGAAGCCGGTTATGTGCTAGTATCTTCGTTGATTTGGTTTTGTTGCTTATGTGATACTGGGCGATGGCCTCCCTAAGGAATTTGCGAGATATTTAGATCCGTATTATAAAACGCGACTCAGACTCTGATCTCTACCCCGTGTGGTGATCGGTTGAGAATAACACCACCCTATCTCTTTCCGTGGGTGTCGTAAGAGGCGACTAAGGAAACACAAATGAGACCTGCCTCCTAGTAATCCATCCCAGGCAACGACACTTCATTTTTTTCTGAATCTGAGGTGTCGTCCTATGGTTTCATGCGGCGTGGTAGGCTTTGTAAAGGGTCGTCTGGTTCGCGACCACCCTCCTACCGAAGTCCGACGCCAAAAAGCTTACTGTGTTCCGTCGGTGCGTGGGAGTATCAGTGCCTTTATAGGCATTTTCTGGGTTAACTCGCTCCATCGTCGACCTCATCTTTGGCCTTTATGGTCAAGATTGAGGTCAAGAGTTAACCCATCTTACAATAAAAAAAATAAAAAAAAAGATCTATACTTAAGTAGCAGTCGTCTTTGTGAATAGGGGCCTATAAGACTATGGGCCAGAAGGACACTCAAATCTTGATCAATCCTTATGTATTGATTGTATCTTTCTCTCACTATCAAAATAGACAAACATGACTACTACTTAAGTATAGATCTTATGTATAGCGTTCTGTAATACGAACCTTAGTCTTGTAATAAATCTGAAAAATAAACGAGTTTCACATTCTTCAGTAGGTTTTTTAGGTATGCTGTCCTGATATAACCCCAAAGTTTTCGACCTTGAAGAGGACATGTACAAACACGGGGAATAAAAACTAGATATTACGAGCTGACCACCTCTCACCATTACGCAACTTGTTCTCTCTGATTTCTGTCAACACAATTTTGTGTCAAACGTGGCATCTAGTGGTACTAGAAGCACTGATGCTCTGCCTACCCCATTAGGGATTATGGGCGTGAGCGGTATCACCAGCGAGTTTTTTTTTGTAACTTTTAGACGTAAAAACTATCCCTTTCCTTCATCCCTACCAGGATAAGTCCGCTTTTGTTTAAAATTGTGTTTCTATTTCGTTTGAAACAGTATTTATTGACTTCCTCTAACTGAACATATCGTATGGTAAGGCGGCGAAAACTCTCGTGAAAAATGGTATGCTCACCCATGAGGGTCTTTCACCTCGATAAAATTGCCTAACTTTACTTATTGATTCCGAACAATAAATTCTTTCGCGACTACCTAAAAATGCTGAACGGCATCTTCCAAAAACATTACCCTCCTTCTTTGGCAGTCGGGTAAAAAAAGAAAGAATTTTTTTAATGAACGTAACGGCTGGCGCGCGCCTCAAACTCGATTGGTTGAAATTAGGTTCATATTATGGTCAAAAAGGAACAAAAAATCTTATTCGCGTGTCTTAAGACCGCATCTCAGTCCGTTGCGCGGCGAGGATTCGACCACAGCCTACGAACTTTGGGCAGATGTTTAACTCCTTATTGTAGTAGTGGTGACCCTTTTTTGTATCCGTCCGTTTTTACGTGTAATAAACATTACTATGTACGATTTTTATAAGAATAAAAAATATGTAGTATTGAGATGTTTCGACGGGAGATGGTTTCAGATGTTTCGAAAAAAATCCATTTAGTTGTTTTTGTGCGAAAGAATAACAAGCGATCGTCCTCAAATCGTGTTTAAAATATTGCGTCTCGCATCTATTTGTTTCTTTGTTCCGCTGATTCTGAATAAGATTCTTATTACGGTAATTAAACATTTTAGGAACGTTCCAAGATTTGTTTGATGTTTTTGGTGATTAGAATCTGGTTTCTGTTTTACATTTCCTCTTAAGTTTTAAAATATCTACACTAATATTATAAAGAGGAAAAATTAGTATTTTTGTATGTTTGTACTTTTGTTACTCAGGGATCGAATGCCACATCATCCCTGAGTAAAATAGGCTATAAATTTTGCCGAATTGCCACGGATACGAAGTCCCGAGCGGAAAGTTAGTACAAATAAATCCCTCTTTAAATCTTTAACATTATTTATACTCATAAAGAGTTGTCCTACTGAAGCATAATAAATCTACGCTATGTAAGAGGTAGAGAATTAAAGATCCAGCTCGGGATGGTGCGCGCGCGCCAGGTGCGCCCGCGCAGGTGTCGCGCGCAGCTGTCCCGCGCAGTATATACCGCGCCGCTCACCACTATCCCGACATTGCTGTCCCAACCACCGAGATTCGTGTACCTTGCAAAGTGTTCAGCTTGTTCCTAAGTGACAACTTTTAGTATTGTGCTTTTACCGTACATGTTCGTAAATATCAGTGAGTGTGCGATATGATCATCTGCCTCTCAGGATTTGTTATTGCCGGGTTCGTAGTCATTTTGATTTTATTCTTCTTCTTATCGTGTAGGTATAGTCTTTTATTTTATTTTTTATTATAAGATGGGTTAACTCTTGACCTCAATCTTGACCATAAGGTCAAAGATGAGGTCGATGATGGAGCGAGTTAACCCAGAAAATGCCTATAAAGGCACTGGTACTCCCTCGCACCGACGGAACACAGCAAGCTGTTTGGCGTCGGACTTCGGTAGGAGGGTGGTCACGAACCAGACGGCCTTTACAGAGCCTACCACACCGCATGAGACCATAGGACGACACCTCAGATTCAGAAAAAAATGAAGTGTCGTTGCCTGGGATGGATTACTAGGAGGCAGGTCTCATTTGTGTTTCCTTAGTCGCCTCTTACGACACCCACGGAAAGAGATGGGGTGGTGTTATTCTCAACCGATCACCACACGGTTAATAGTCTAGTATGTGGCGAAGTTAACTAACCCTGGTGTCAGAGCTTTCGGACCACACGATGGCCTCTGTCAATTGCTTTTATTACTAGCTCTAGACGTAGACAACTTCCACGCTGTACTGGGAGTAAAAGAAAAACTTAAAATGTGTCAGCTGCCTACTTTTCCCAGGCACACTGTAAATATCAGTGTGGGACGCGAGGGTTTTGCTGTATTGCGGGCGAAAGGCTGACCACCTCTCACCACTTATACTTATATCATATTTTAATCTTATAACCCTCTGAATTAATATCTAACGTGGCATCCAGTGTTTTTAAAACAGCTGATGCTCTGCCTACTCTGATAGGGATTATAGACAAACCTAGACAGCTTTAGCACGTTAAACTACACATGTCGATCTTGACGTGACCCTCATTACGTTGGTGATAACGCCCCGGCTTCGTAAAAAGTACAAATATTTAACCTGGTGCGCTGCGGTCTGTACTTCATTATCCATGATACAATTTAGTTTCTGTTTATGATAATAACTATCTATTTGTGTAATTGTGGAAATATCCAATTATAGATGATGGTGCTTGCAACAGCGCTAAAGTATTGGATACTCATTACTTTATAATATGTTTAAAACTTGTGGAAATAACCTGTTAAAGAATGTTAAATACCAACTTAAAACCCCCTGTCTACTAATATTTTAAAGACTAATTCGTGCAGAGTCTAATTCGTACATAATACATTGCTGCATCGAAATTGTAAATACAACAATGTATCACAAATCGACACACAATTTGTGATACTGGCGGTTTTCAGAGTTTCTTGCCTGTTCTTCTCTGAGGAAGACTGCACCTTTGCGAATAGGCGTAGAGTCAGTAGGGTCAAAAGAACGAATGCGTATGTATGTACTTAAATCGTTTAATGTATGTTTGTATGTATTTCATTGTAATCTTGACTTGTTTGTGACATCCTGAATGTCCTATAAAATAAAGATTTTTCTATTCTATTCTTTGCTTTAATTTCGTAATGTAGGTATTAACGACTATTAATTTGTGATCTGTGCTATTTCGGCTGAAGTTTTAACTTCTTACAGATACCAAAATGTTATATATATTCTTCCTTAAACACCTTTACCTAAAATTAACTTTAATTTATTCAAAAAGAAAGCGGTACCTATTATGAATTTTTCACTCAAAAAGGTTTAGTCAACTTGATCCTACCTATAGGTAGGTACTGTGGTATGCAGACCTTCATGGAGGATCGGGCATAACGCAACTTCTTTCTCATTCGGTCATTTCGAAGAAGATAATTCGAATATCACTTTAAAAGGTTTGAAATGGTATTCGATGTCAACATTCGAAATGATTGAAGATCTGGTCTTGCGCCATTCATTGCAGAGAGCTCGCGGAATAAGTTCTTGTATGCGTTCATAGGCGTGCAAATAGAACTTTCCTAAGCGTTATATAATTATAAATAACTGTGTATACGTTTACAATAAACAACAAGTGTAATAAAAGTGCCAGTAATTATTTAGAAATATAGCACCTGTTAGAAGAGCTACGTGTTTCATTTCTTGCCCCCAGAACAGGTGTTATAGTACTATAGAGTTCTTTCTTTTTATCGTGTAGGTATAATCAAGTACGTGGCAAAAATGACTAACTTTGATGTCAGAGTTTACAATCCGCCAAATGGCCTCTGACCTGGTTTAACGACTGTAGTTAATCAACAACAGCCGGGACCGATCGTAGTTATAATGTGATTTGTTATTAAAATTAACGTGTTGTTTGTTTGTTCGTTACAGAACCTCCCCGACAGCCGGGCCGGTCTGCACGCGGAACGATATTGTAAGTACTTCAATGACCTCAAATGTTTAGTGATGTATGTATGTAAACACTTTATTGCACATAATAAAAATTACAAAATAAAAGAGATGGATACAAATAAAACTATGTACAAAGGCGAGCTTATCCCTTAGAGAGATTTCTTCCAGCTAACCCTCGAGAGAAACGAAAGGAGACTAATCGCAGGATCGTGATAATTTAGGAGGGAAACCTGATGGGCGAAAGTGGAAATTTATCACCAACGATTCCGTGCTTGGGAGAGGATACGTTAAGCCGTCGGTCCCGGCTTTTGTCGTTAACACCAAGTCGGAGGCCATTGTGCGGTTTGAAAACTCTGCCACCAGGGTTAGCTAAGTTCGCCACACACTGGACAATACCTACACGATAAGAAGACAGTATGTAACAGCTACCTCCCTGTTGTTCCAGACGAGTGTATGCGGGGCATCGAACCCGCGCTACTCGGCCCCGCACCAGCAGCTGCTCCAAGCGCTGGGCGCCCGCAGCTCGTCCAGCTCCACGGGCTCGGTGTCGTCCCGCAGCGCCTCGCCCCCCGCGCACCCCCCCGCGCCCGCGTACCCCCCCGCGCCCGCGCCGCTACTACTGCGGACGCAGCCCTACAGATACTCACGGGTAAGATACAACACATTCACAAACTATTGTACTATGTGGTAGGTTTTCCATCTATACCAGGGGTTCCCAACGTTTTGACCTATGCGCCTCACCTAACGTTGAGCTAAAATCCTACGCCCCCTCTAGGGGCTGAAATTGGGAGTTTATATAAGAAAATTAAACAAACAAACAAATTAAACAAGAAAATTAAACGACTTCGCGTCGGTGGCACCGTCTGTTCACGTCGCGCGAGAATAGGTACCTACATTTTAATAAATGTACCTTTTGTTTTTACGAGTATATGCAGTTAACCTGAACCGTTTCTTCTCTATTATTTTATGACTCGTAGCGTGGAGAACGGATACAACAAAAATTAACCAATTGAGTTTAGTAATTTTTTTTAATAGGCAGAAATCAGGAACCTCTGCGCCCCCTTGGAACCGCTCGACGCCCCCCAAGGGGGGCGCGCCTCACTGGTTGGGAAACCCTGATCTATACTAATATTATAAAAAGGAAAGATTTGATTGTTTGCATTGAATAGGCTCCGAAACTACTGGACCCATTTTTAAAAAATCTTTCACCGTTAGAATCCTACATTATCCGTGATGAACATATGTTACATCTTCTTACCAGCCCTTATACGTCCCCACCGAGGGGCACGGGCCTCCCTTCGAAACACGAAGGGGATGTAGGCCATAGTCCACCACGCTGGCACAATGCAGGTTGGTGGACCGCTCGTCTTTCAAAAACGAATTTTCTTTAACAGGCGGGTTTCATCACGATGTTTTCCTTCACCGTTGAGCAAGTTATAACTAGAAATCCGTACATAAATTCGAAAAGACGATTTAATAGTACAGGCCTGCACCAGGTCTTGAACCCGCAACCTTCCCATTACAAGTCTGGCTCATTACCAACTGGGCTATCACCGCTTTCTCGCAGGTTTTCCATATTGAATAAAAAAGAGCGCGTCTCGCCATCAAACTTTTTAGTTTGCCGAATATTATATCTTGACAAATTGTAATTTAGTTTTACAAATAAAAAAATACAACTAGCTTTCCGTCCGGGAGTTCGTTCTCGTGGGGATTTGGGAAAATGATGTAGCCTATGTGTTAATCCAGGGTGTCAGCTACTTCCAGGATGTATTCATTGATTGCCCATACATTTGTTGACGAAACATAAACGGTTCATTCATCCCATATTATTTTTTAATAATATCTTACCAATGTTCTTTGGGAAAAGTTGGTCAATTTAGTGGGCTGATTCCCATCCTTGATTTTCATAAATTCCCCTTTAAAAAAACATTAGACTCTTAAAAAAACCCCTTTTCCTCTCTGCTTAATCTCAATAGAGTTAAAAATTTATTCTGAGCTGCAACCTAGTTTTCAGCAGCACACACTTACTCTGCTTTATTTTTATGTATGTTCTATTTCTCTACAAGGTTTTAGGTATCTCTCTTTCAACCTCTCGGGTGGTTAATCAATCCATAAAACTGAATAACTTCCCCAAGGAACATAGGTCAGAATACGAAAAAAAAATTGATCTCCATTTTTGCTGATGAAGTTTGCATGGGAACTCAAAATTTTTTTTTCGTATTTTGACCTATGTTCCTTGGAGAAGTTATTCAGTTTCATGGACTGCTTGACGACCCGAGAGATTGAAAGAGAGATACCTAAAGCCCTGTATATTATTATGTTCTATATCTCTGTGCTTATCTTATCTGTTACTTTCTTTGCAATTGTTGTATTGTTAAATTTTATTGTCGCTTTTGTGTTTGTCTCTTTCCGTACTGTCTCTTTGTAAGTGTGTACTGTGATGGAAATAAATGTCTTATCTATATATCTATTGTTGTAGGTAAGAACCCTGTACGCCTGCCTAGGTGAGAGCGAGGGGGAGCTATCGTTCGAGCCCAACCAGATATTAACCAACGTGACCCCCTCACCCGAGCCCGGCTGGCTGCGGGGCACCCTCAACGGCCGGACCGGACTTGTGCCTGAAAACTACGTCGAGCCGCTACCTTAACTTGGGATAAAAATAACACAAGAAGAGGCATATCTGTATAACTTGACAGCTCTAGAAATGCCTGAGTTGCTTGTACGACGGATTTTACAGCCGAAGAAACTTAACAAGTTATTTGAGATATGAATATCACAGCTGAAACATCACCGTTTGCTTGTGATACAAATAGCGAAAAGAAGAAAAATATACCTACATATCTGATGACACAGTGGTAGGAATCCTTAACATGTTATTTTTTTATATGGATATCACAGTTGAAATACTTTAACACGTTACTTGTGATACGTATAACAGTACAGCTGGAAGAAAATGATTAACTTATGCGACTTAGATTTTTTATGACAGTGAGATGAAGTTATTTATTTTATACGCGGAATGGATTACCACGATTATTGTGTTGTGAACTATCGTCCAAAACTTTAACTATTATTTATTGATGGATACGATTTTTGTGACTTATGTCCGGAACATCGAACTTTTATTGTAGTGTTCAAAAACTTTTATGAAATGAGAAACCTGCATTTACTTATGGTAAACAGTGTCACTTATTTCGAGAGTCAAACTAAGAACGATACATTTCAAAGCTTATGATAATCAAAGAAAACTGTTTTTAAACGTGGCAACAAAAAGACATTTACTTGCGAGTGCGAAACACTAAGAACGCGTTCCAAAACCTGTAATAAGCGTTTAAAAAGCCATATTTTACTCGTAATGTAATATAAAAATTGCGTAATTCTTGCCCGAAAATGAGACGAGACAACGTAATTAACTTGTAGAATTTTCAAAGTGTATTTTACAAGTTTTAATCTTTTAATAAGTGCAGATATTTAAAATGTTACCTTATTATGTTTTAATTTGAAATTGTTTTAGCTTATTTATTTGTTAGTCGTAACTAATCGTGAATTTGTTCGGTTATTTTGTATGGAACGACTTAATGCACGGTTTGGAACGCTCTCCTAACGTTATACCGAGTGGTAGACTAGCTTTGTACCTATTTGTATATTTTGTATATTGTACATAAGAGTCTGTTGATATTTTAACTATTTATATACTTATGTTGTGAATTTTGTACCAAATATACTTGATGTATTATTATTACTATTATACGATATCCCCACGAGGATTAGTGATTAAAACACTGATAGCGAATTCTTTTGTTTCATTTAATACCCAAGGAACAGTAGTAACCAGTAAAGCGAAATTCTCACATACAAAGGACTCCGCGTTCTGAGTTGTGTTGCATAGTTTGGCTATCGATAGTTGACCTTGTAAAACAGTAAGAATATCAATAGCCAATAGTTTGCGATACTATTGATTGGAGACCAAACTATCGATAGTATCGATACTATTGAATTCTAATAGTGTCGATAGTATTATTCAAAACTATCAATAGTATTGGATACTAGTGAATTCTAATTCTATCGATACTATTGAATTCTTATAGTATCGATAGAATTGAATTCTAATACTATCGTTAGTATTGAATCAATACTATCGATAGGATCGATATCGCAAACTATTGGCTATCGATATTCTTACTGTTTTTCAAGGTTACGATAGTATCGATTCGCGGTTTCGCGTTACATTGCGTAGCGCCAAAGTTGATAAATAACGAAAAAATTACACAATTATTGAACTTGATTACAAGAAAGCAATAACAAAGTGTACATTGCTTTCATCTACACTAATATTATAAAGACGAAAGATTTGTACCTATTTTTGTATGTTTGTAACGAATAGGCTCCGAAACTACTGGACCGATTTCAAAAATTCTTTCACCATTAGGATGCCACATTATCCCTGAGTAACATAGGCTACATAATTTTCCCGAATTCCCACGGGAACGAAGTCCCGAGCGGGATGCTAGTCTATACATATATCTACAGATAGGAAAGATTTATATGTTAGTAACGAATAAATTCAAAAAATACTCGACCGATTTCAAAAATTCTTTCACCATTAGAAGTGTTTACCGTTCCAGCAGCGCCACGACCTCCGATTTGCTTCATAATTTACACACCTCTAGTTCATACTTTTACAAATCGTGTAAATCCCAGGACCCAGTACAGACTTAACTATAGAGCACCTGTTAACAAACTGATTATACCAACATTGAGTGGCATCTATGCGAGGCTGTGTAAAAGTCAGACTGCTTGTCCAGCTCTGTTAAACTATGATATATGTACACTTCAATGATAAATTCGAGAAGAAAAGTTCATTCAACGGTTCAGACTATTTTTTACAAATCGTGTCAAATGTAGTTTGAATCGTTTTGTGGTAAGTACCTAGTTGTTGTGGTAGGTACTAAAGATATTTTAGACTTCCTTGGTGAAGTTTGGGTGGTAGGTAAGAAATAAAATGCTGAGGGCACCATACACTCATTTTATTCTCATAATTCTCTTAAAATAATGGTTTCTTGTCACATCAACGGATCAACCGCCAGTTAATTTTGTTAATCCCAGCGGAGAGAGTGTTTACATTCTCTTTGGTGAAGAGGTTCATCGCATCGACACCAGTTTTTTTGACTGGTCCTGCATATCGGTTTATCAAACCAACAGTGCCCCCGGCCACAGCACCAATGGATCCAGCTAAAAGCATGCCCGTTCCAGTAGCGCCGTAGGATTGAAGCATGGCAAATGTTGATCCTGCAGCCACCGATCCCAGCGAAGACTGCCACGCAGCCGCCACAGATCCAGCCTTAACACCAGCCAACCCAAATCCCAGTGTTGGTAGCATAGCTGCACCGACAACACCACCAACTACTACGCCTCCAGCGATTAAAACGCCTGTTTTCATGCCCTCTTTACTTGGGGACATTTTCCTCCGGAATAATCTTTGAGGTCTCCTACAGTTAACTAAACTTCTTGGTAGGTTTTCGCAGGTCTCCTAGTCTCCTACAGTTAGCACAAAGGTTGTGAGGAGCGATTTTCTTGTCTTTAATACTCAGAAAACTTGTTGCAAGATGATGTATTTGTAATGATCCTATAACAACAAAAACTAAAAATCAGAATAACATAATTTTTTAAAGGGGCTCCCATACAACAAATTTCGCGATTTTTGTAAAATCATCACCTAAAAATCATTGAAATGGATTAAACAAAATTAAAAATGAAAGGTGATGAATTACTTTCTGTTTTATCAACGCCTAGACTATAGATAAAGAATGTTTGCACAATAACAAGTGACACAGGAAAATGAAAAAAAAAAAAAAACACTTGCCATTCTTTAAGAATTGGACAGTTAAAGAAAAAAAGCGATCATCAGTTAAAAAACTTTATTATAAGCATTATTACATAACATTTATAAACATAACCCTTACTTAACATAATATAATACATTTAACATTATCCAGATATTAAAATAAGTGTATGTGTTAAAATGTGACTGTGATTGAAACTGTCGGCCCGGAGCCGGAGTCGGCTTTATACTAATTATGTGAGTAAAAACCGTTTTATATGGAGTGACTTTAGATTAGTTAGCGAAACTTAAGAGGGTGATTCTCACCTTGAAACTGAACAACTTTTCCCAAGGAACCCATACGAATTTAAAAAAATATTTAACGTACAAACATGTTATGATTTTAATTGTAAAGAATAAGCACTAGGAAAAATATAATAATGTTCTTCTTCGTATCGTGTAGGTATAGTCAATGTGTGGAGAACTTGGCTTACCCTGGTGTAGATAATGTTAACATTTAAGGCGACTACAGCACCTAAATTACGATTTTATGATGCGTAGATAAGCATGACGCACTGCATTAAATCGAAGAAAAAATACTACGGTAATATTCAGGACATAAACTAGATAAGTAGTTTGCTGAAAACATGATTCAGCACTTTTGGTTCGATAGAAAAAGCTCACAAAGTCACCTCTAATACCCAATATTGTGTATCTTTTAAGCTGTAAAAAAACGATAGTAAAATGCACACAGGAACTTGAATTTGCTATAAAAATGTTCATGATTGAACACTATCGATAAGTAGTTAACGAATTTTCCGATTTAAGCTGTTACCTTTCCATAAATCTCATTTTTATAACTTTCGAACATGTTTTTAAGCACGCACGCTTTCATAGTCCGTAAACTTCGTGTATCGACACTGTTCGCACTGCCGGCCCAGGCCTGTTGAGAGACGGAGATGGCACTATTCCTATGTGCGCTGCCTTTATCGGGTACTGTAGTCGCCTTAATATAATTTTGATATCAACTATAAATTGCAACAAATTATTTTTATACTTACTAACATACTGGCTGAGTCGATTACTAACCCAAAATTCACCCACTTAGAATTTAAAAAAAGAAATTAAATCAGCTGATTATTCAAGTTGTATGAAGAGGAGAACATTTCTTCAGTTTAATTTTCGTAAAATGAAGTTGTTCAGTAAAACTAGAGAATTAATTTTCGCTTACTAATTTAAAGTCACGCAGTTTTTGTAGAAATATTTTATGTACATAATGTTTACGACAAAAAAGTATATAATAGCTCTGTAGCCTTACATTTTATAATATCATACAACAATGTTTTAGGCGTATATCACACTGGACACTCTGTATTAAGTAGGCAGTCGTTGAGATGCGACTTATTCTATAATAAACACTTGCATTTTATACAACTTTAGCGACTAAGATACTCTTACAGTTACAAGCGATAATTACAAATGTTGGACATAACAAGAAACCGTGTCTGTCGTCGTGAAAGCATCGCTTTTTTAAGTTAGTTTACAAAATGTAATAATGAATTAAACGCATGTATGGCATTTGTTCATATTGAATGTTTTGCTTGGTCAGTTTTTTAAAGACTTCGTAAGAAAAATATTGTAATTCCTAGACACTTTTAGGTCTGTATTACAGAATCCGACTCAGACTCTGATCTATACTTGAGTAGCAGTCGTCTTTGTCATAGTGAGAGAATACTTAAGTATAGATCAAGATTTGAGTTTCCTTCTGTCATACGGGCCTTAGATTATTACTGAAAAGCCAGCATGTGATATTTGTTGGACTTTTGTTTATGTTGTTATAAAACTATATGTCGTGATACGAAGAATATTTAAAAACAAATAATGTATATTCGTGGTGTTTGAACGACGACGGACGCGGTCACGCAATTTTCTTAAATGCATTACGGATAGAAAGGATTTACAGAAATTATTTAGTGATACTGTTGGAGTGGTACCTCATGTTGCAATAGTAATTTTTTTGCACTTGCCCTATTGGTCCGTGATAGTGCAAGGACCTAAAGATTATATTAGTTCCTGTTATTTTTTGAATACAAAATGTTTTTGTCTTTAGTAAAAGGTACAATCTTCGGGGTAGTCAATAAGAGCTATTTACAAAGCTAATCACAATAATTGTGAACCTTGACGACAATCCCAAAGTTGTACCTTTGAATTTTCAGTCATTTATGTGAACGCATCCCCACTTCTTCCGTCCCACTTACTCAAGTTGTCCCTCTTTTACGGTACCTGTGTCCAGCTGTACTGGCATACGCAGTCTCGTGAGAGTTGATTGCCAAAGAGAACATTACTTTAAATCACACATAAACACGATCTAGGGATATTGCACGATTTTTCATACAAAAGAGGACTGTTTGAGCAGCTATAAAAACATACTCGAGATACATAGAGAGCTATAATTTTCACACGAGCAAGTGCTAAACTTGAATTTTCAATTCTAGGCAATAAATTTTGTTTTACTTGAAATTTGTGAAAACGTGACGGAAACGAAAACGAAAATGCACTTTTTGCCTGCTTTTTGTATGAAAATAGTCGAATTCACGCAAAAAAAAAATTCATTTTCGTCAAGTTTTTACAAATTTAAAGTAAAACAAAATTTATTGATTAGAACTCAAAATTCAGGTTTAGCACTTGCTCGTCTGAAAATTATAGCCCTCCATGTATCTCGAGTATGCTTTTGTAGCTTCTCAAACAGACCTCTTTTGTATGAAAAATCGTGCAATATCCCTAGACCGTGTTGATGTGTACATAACAATGGAAGTTTGTATTCGATTGACATTGACAGATGAACTAGAATTGTTAAAAGGACGCAAGTCCACATTCAAACGCAAGAGAAATGAAAGCTTCTACAATGAAAATAGGGTCCATTTCTTTGTTTCGATTAA
>OX465245.1:22974732-22998599 GCA_949987775.1 Aproaerema taeniolella | reverse complement strand
ACGTCCAGCCGGGCCACGCGCCAGCCGCGGGCCACGGCCGCGCCGCCGTGCTCGCGAGTCGATAGCTTCTCCACAGGCGTGTAGAAGGCCTCGGGCTCGTAGACCACGGGCCGCCGCCGCCCGTTCCACTGGCGAAAGGTGAGCGAGTCTGGCTGGCTGCGCGGTGTCGCCAAGTCGGGCTCGCGCCACAACTCCTTGCTGAGCGGAGGCCGCATGTACGGGAGCGCACGCTCCTCGCTGACGAGTAGTACGCGTGCGTCGGGCCGCGCCGAGCGTATAGCCCGCATGCACGCAAAGGCCGCGGTCCCCCCCTCCCACAACCAAATACTGCACGTGCCCCGGGAATGCGCTTCCCAGCGCCGGGATCGGAGGCTCCAGCTGCTCCAGCTCCTCTGCGACACGCATGGCCGTGAACGGCCCGATTTCTACTTTGTTTATCATGATTGTTCCCGTTCTAGTTACTAGATGGCGCTGTACATTTTTTAAGTATATACTGGAACTCTCGTAATTTTTTGGAATAACTATGGACTAACGTAAGAATTACTAAAAACTTAAAATTCCGAAGAAAATTATAATGCAAAAGAAGAGATTTCGTGGTTGTAAAAGATTAATAAAATTAAAGATTTTAATTAGCACAGTCCAACTAAAAAAATGTCTACTAAACAAATCAAACCTATTAAAAAAAATATATACAATCTTGCTTGTATAATTAACTGATTGTCTTTTTTAACCAATTCTATCCCACTGCTGGTCAAAGAATAGAAAACATTTTTAAAAAATTGTTTTATATCTTCAGTTTCATGTACAAATTAAAATCTTGCACTAAACTGTACAGCACCCTCACACCAAAAACAGATCAAAAACAGCTCAAAACAGAATACCGACCTGACATTTCTGGAATCAGTTTTTTACTATCGTCGAGCACCTTCCGTATGTAGTAGAGGGCCGCCGCCGAGCGAGGCTGAGAGGGCCACGGCGACGGCGACGCCGTGCCAGGCGCGGGTCACGGGCCGGGGCCTCGGCGGCGGTGGGGGGGGTACCCATTGCCCCCCGCCTCCCCTCCGCTCGACGCGCCTGCGCTTCCCGTAACTACCTGTGCGTCTTTTGCTTGGGGTTTCGACGATACATCTTTCTCTGACGTCCCAGTATTTTTTTTTTCTGTGCTCAGGAACAGTCCTGTAACAAAACATCTTATTAAGTTATTTATTACAATTCACAAAGATTTTAGAGCGTATTTTTTTTCATTTTGATTAAAAAATAGGAAAGCTAAGAAAAAAATACAGCTAAGAGACCCACAGGAGCATGTAAAAACATATCTGAAACATGGCTCGCTTTGACAGTGGGTTGTCAGTCAGAGGGCATTGACTGAGCTCATGAAACTTTGTCAGAGGTCTGCATTCCAGATACACTCCAGCAAAATGTGCATAAGGTCATATATTTTGTTCAGGTCATAATAGGAAACATTTAATTCCTCTCATTTGGTAGAACTAATTTTCTGGAATGTATCCAGAATTCAACCTAATAGAGGAAAACAGAACTTTTTTGCCGAGGCCAGTCAAAAAATGGGGTCCAATAATTCTGTACGAAACTCCATTGCTCTCTCTAATTATTCCCCAAAAACGGTTATTGTCAAATATTTGACAAAAATGTTATGTCCCATTGATATACACATTTTAACAACCAAAAAGAAAACTCAACAATGATCAGTGGGATACAGGCAATTACCAGTTGTAGTCAACTGCCTGCCTGATAAACAGCATAATAATAATAATAATAATAAATGACATCATCATTTACCGGTGTTACTACGCCGAGCTGAAATATCATTTCAAAAACAATAATAATAATAATATAAATACTACTAATATTAAAAATGTTTAAGTTTGTGAGGATGTAGTATGTTTGTTACTCTTTCACGCTCAAAGACTGGCCCAATTTTGATAAAATTTGGTATGGAGGTAGCTGACACCCTGGACAGGCTACATAATAATTAAATTCTAAAACGGGTCCAAATTCACGTAGACATAATTTCCCCAAATTCCCACAGGAACTAAGTCCCGGGCGTAAAGCTAGTTAATTCATAATAAGCCATACTTTACCGTTTTATATTTCCTTAGTTTCCTAGGGTGCTTGTAAGACAATAGGAAAATAAATTAAGTATAGAGTTATACAATACGTACTGTGTCAAAACAAAAACATTATGATTTGTTCTAATCTCTGTTGGTATGTTTTAAGATGCTTTTTTGCTATTGTTTTTGGTGAGGCAACATTTCTGTTTGGTTTCTGTTCATCTATCCTTATTTAATTTGTGTTTCCAAAAAAAGGAGAAAAACATAATTAAACGGAACAACATAGGCTAAAGAAAGGTACAAGAATATGATGTTATAAGAAAAAAAAAACATTTAGATTCAACAGCAGCATTAATAAATACCTGTAAAAATACCTGTGTAATTTAAAGAAAAATATACCTGTTGTGAAGCAAGTGCTGCGGTGCTCCATAAACTGCGTCCTGCCAACAAAATAAAACTAGTTAAAAAGATAGGGTTGCCTATTTAAAAAAAATTATTTTCTTTTTTCCCCAACCATTTTTTTATGTTTTATTACACTATCACAATGCTGTTTTTACTTACTACATGGTCAAGTTAGTCTCTGCCTATCTCAGTGGGAAAGGGAATCAGTGTAAATAGTTTTTTTTTTTACTCCTAAGATGACCCTCTGACCTTACTTTGGTTTTATGTACTATTATTATCTGATAAAATTGCGGACTCTCTCTTAAATTTTTTTTCGGGGAATCAGATTATCAATTAAATGAAATGAACACGACCCTCTGACCATATAAAGTTACTATAATAAAGGCAAATATGCATCTGGTTTGAAATATGCATAGGATAGCCCTATGGGACTTAGCATTTTCGAATTTTATACATAACTCGTATGTACACCCTAACGCACCCCAAGGTATTGTAGGTAGGTGTACTATTCTATTCTATTCTTGTGCATATATGGCTCTGTCCTTTTAAGGTAAGACAATTTTGCCAATATCGAGGTTGGAAACTACAAGTGAACGCGGAAGAAAATTAAACAATTAAACAGTATTGAATGGACATCACGGTTTTAGATTAACCAGTTGCAAAATCCACTACACACGTTTTAAAAGAAAATAAGATAAAAATTACAAAACAACACTACAACAGAGAAAAAAAAAAAAAAAAAAAAGAAGGGAAAGCAAAAAGAGGAAAAAAAAGAGAAGGGAAAAGGAAAAGAGGGAAAGGAAAATCATAACTTTATGTTGTGACACTCTATATAATGAGCCAATAATTTAACGAAAGGAGAGTTAACTAAAGATAGGAGGAAACTGAAATTAAAAGGACGGGGGATAGAGTTAGGAAGTAAGTCATAGAGAGATGAAGCCTGCAAGGGGCAATCAAAGAAAATGTGGTCAGCAGAACCCTCGTCAAGACCGCATTCACACATTGAATGATCCCGGATCCTAATTTTGGCCAGAAAGACAGGGGTACAATTGTGGCCAAGCCGCAAACGAATGATGGTGGAGATAGTGCGTTTCTGAGCCGACCTGAATTTAAAAAACCAAGGTTTGATTGGGATGTCCGGTTGAATATTGCCATAAAACTTGCCTTTGGAGCAAGGTACTCACGGATGCTGCAGAAGTTTTCTCGTCGGGCTGCTGACAGCAGCTCCAGCGAGCGGCTTTCAACACATATTGTCGAAACCGCTCTCAACATTTTTGCAGCGTGGAATATAACTAATCAAATACTGGTCATTAACAAAACACTTTTTTCGACACAAATACATAATTTATTTCATTTCTACACATTTTTGTAGTAAAATTCAAAAAGAGCTTGAGTGAGGTTAAGTTTTTTCTTATCATTGATAGCGAATCACGACAGGCAAAGGTTTTGTATAGATAACGCCTTTTCTTTTTGCATTTTTTAATTAATAAATTCTATTACTTTCAACTGAAATTAGTATTTCAGTCAAATTAAACATTGGTTTTGATAATATTTACTTTTACAGCTATTGTTTTTCTATATTTTGTTTAAAGTTTTAGTAAGAAGTCATGGTCAAACCTTAATAAAACGCAAACAGCTGGCGGATGACATTTGTATCAGTCTTGTCAAATGAGACGACGGACCCCTTTTTTGTCAACTTCGTTCGGTGAATCGCTGATTTTCTATTCTACATATTATTTTTCATAAAAGCTATTATTCGCGAAAGTAGTTCTACGTGCAGCAGGAGGGTGCACAACTGTACATAATTCGCAGCGAGGTGTGGTGTGAGCGGTGTCAAAATTCCTCCAGCGGCGGTGCCCCGCGGCTGCGGCTCAAATCTCCGAGCTGCCGATAGGTAAGCGTTCTGTCCGCGCCCGCGGCCCGCTGCCGGCTTCTATTCCAACACATCACCTTTCCACAAAGTTCATTTTAATATCATAATATTATTGTTTGTGTTTTGCTATGAGATAATACTGCGTAGTTGAAAAAAAATTGACTTAAATGGTACTAAAAGTAGACCTCTAGCTAAGTCACTCCACCCGTTAAACAGATAAGTAGATCATTTAAACGCTATGTACACTAAAGGCCCCACTAAGGTTTTAATTTGTGTCATGGGTTCTTTGGTATAGGGCAAACAAAGGCATACTTACACCAACAAACAAGCTGTTTACAAAGAATTTTGCTGTTGACTTGAAGGAATTATAGCTCATTTGGTTAAAGCACGAGAAGGTCTAATCCTTAGGTCATGGGTTCGAGTCCCATTTGTGGGGAAATTTTTCCTTTCCCTAAAAAATTTGTACGACTTAATCCTAATGCAGTTCGAAGTATCTGTAATAGAATTACAGTTACTTCGAACTGCATTTACCAGCCTTTATTACACTTCATTTTACTATTTCTTTCCATTAATTTATGCTTCTTATTAATAACATGATACATTTTAATTAAATATAGCTATGAACCATCTCAATTATGTCAGCTTTAAAACAAAACAAGATAAGTGCCTGAAATAAAGAAAATTTTGATTAAATAATAACTATGACAGTGTGCATGTTTGTCCATACTTCATATTGCAGCAGAGCAACAGATTGACATGATTTTTTGCACAGGCATAATTTGGGGGGTATTTAGTGACTGTATTTTTTTACACAAACCAAGTAACACACAGAAAGCTAGTATGTCCCATCCTTACAGTGTAGGTATAGTCAAGGATGTGGCAAGAAAAAAAAAAGTAACCTAATTAGAAGTTAGTATGGTCGCTGACATTCTGAATCCTAGTCAGAAAGAGAATTAGGAAGGTATAATAGCATTAAGACACTTAGTTTGCTAAATAGCTGCTTCAGTCGCTGCACGCCTGTGACTTCAGGCATAATGTTCAAGCATGCCAACTTGTTGGTACCAATAAATATTCTTTCACCCATATTTTCCTTATTTTTATTTTTATTGAGCCCACGGCCAAAACTATGGCAAGTCCAATTTTTTGGTGTTTGGATAATACAGGAGCCATTCCTTGTACGTCCAAAACCGTCGCATTTGCAACGAAAACTGATTCAGTAGCAAATTTAGTCAAGTGTAATCAGAAGCTTCTAAATCATTTTCTCTTCTCCTAAATTCTAAATTTAGGAAGGTGTAATAAGCCTTTAACTGTAGTGTCACAGTTTTCAAACTGACATTACTTTGTTAGCTAGTAATGTTGTGTATCCTTCTTAACTTTATATCTGTCAATAACATAAAATTGTAGCTAGAGACTAATTTTTCTTTGGTTTTTTTTGTGTGATTTATGTTTAGTTCACTTAAGTTCTCTCCTCTTAGCTGTTTAATTTTTTTTTTTTTTGAACGTATCTGTTACTTTCCCCATCGTGCATTTTCTCTCTACAACGTGAAGTTGGCGGAATTGCGATCACGCAGATTGCCATAATACAAGATTCTATTCTATTCTATACTTCTAAGGCCAGTGTTTCCAAAGATAGTGTGTTACACTGACGGCTCCAGGAAAGAAACAACAAAACTATCAGGACTGGGAATACACATCATGAACCAGGTAGACGGCCAAGTTACCATGCACCTGGGAAGATGCGCTAGCGGTTTCCAGGCTGAGGTGCTTGCTATTACAGAGGGAGTCAGAATCATAGACAGCATGATCACTGAAAGCAAAGAGAACATAATAGTCTATAGTGACAGTCAGGCTGCTTTGAAGGCACTAAACAGAGCCGAAACTAACTCGGCCCTAGTAACAGAATGTAAAGAGGCTATTAACGCCTTAGCCAAAAAGACCAAAGTCACCATTGCCTGGGTGCCGGGGCCTTAGGCCTTAGGCCTTAGGTTACCATATAACCAATGGTGTTGTAAATTTTTTTAAATGAAATATTAAATATTCATTGCTCTTCAAATTCAAATAGCCTTTATTACCAATCCTTTTTTCATGCAATAATTCATTTTAATTATATATATATATAACTAGCTGATGCCCGCAACTTCGTTTGCGTCTTAATTTTTTTTTGTACTGAGTACACAGATTGAAAACATCTATCTTACGTGATTTAGATTTTTACATACAAAAGTTTTTTCCCGCTAACTCCCGTTCCCGTGGAAATTTTGCAATATCCTGTTGCAACTAAGCTTTAAGTTTACTAAGGTACCTGCATGCCAAATTTCAAGCGTCCAACTTAAGCGGTTTAGATTTTTCATACAAAAGGATTTTCCCGCTAATTCCCGTTCCCGTGGGAATTTCGGGAATTCCTTTCTTAGTGCACCTCTACGGTACCTAAGCTGCGTCCCTTCCAAATTTCAAGTGCCTACGTTTAGCCGTTTAGGCTGTGCGTTGATATGTCAGACAGTCAGTTTCTCCTTTTATATATTTAGATTTTATTACTTTTATATTATAATATAATTTCATAAACTTTAAATTAGTTTATTTCATCTCATGCATTTTATCTCATAAAAAAATCAGATTTTATTTTATTCCATAAACATTGCGCTATTTTATCATCAATAAACATTTCCTTCTTCCTTTATTGTTTTCTTTTAATGCTAACCCTCTTCCTCTTCATTAATTTGGTTTGCCTTCTTGGCATATTGCTGTTAGTGTACATACGATAAGTAAAATAAACAAAGTAAGTGACGGTTACAGGTGCGAGATGCTGGCATCGTGCGAGGCGGGCGAGGTATTCGCCCTGCTGGAGGGGGGTGCGGGCGGCGCGGGGGAGGCCGCTGACGCGTTATGCGCAGTTTACAGCACCGTGCGCGAGCCGTGGTACGTGCGCGGTCTACTGAGCTACCACGCACGGACCGGCTCCACTCGAGCCCTGGACTTACTAGCTCGTGCTCCGGAGCCTCATGCCAGATTCCTGCTAGATGCCTTAGCTGAGCAGCTGCGAGAACCGTCCACTCGACGAGTTGCATTGGCTGTCTTGGCACCGCTGGTAATTATACATTTTTTAATGTCGCTATTTTCGTATACGTAGCAACTAGCATTCAATACTCAGAAAATAAATAACTTTATATTTTCTGAGTATTTAATTGGGCCGCCTGCATAAAATTAGTTCAATAGAGGATCAAACTTGCCCAACACCTTTTCCTCGTGAGTTTGTCCTGCTAATCATTTGTTTCATATTGATTTTGCTTATGTATTTTTATGACGTTTTCAAGAAGCACTTTGTATGTTCTATGAAAAGAAAGTATTTTTGACTTTTGAGTTTTTTTGACTTTGACTGTTGCTTCAATAATTTTTAAGGATTAATTTTTCGCCATGCCCGAAATCGGTCGGTTAAAAAACATTGAGCTATTTCATGAGGGAAATCATCGCGAGGAAACCTTTAGATTCCATAAACTGGAATCGCCTAATCCATTGAGCCATTTGTGCCATTGTTAAAGGCCTGCCCTTTCTTGCGTATGTTAGTTTCAAAAAAAATCTGTTACATTGTGATTTGACTTAGAAAAATTATAAACTCTCGATACTTTGTGAACTGCCCCATTTTTTTCACATTGGCGTACCTTTTATATAATACCAACTTTTCGCCCGGGACTTCGTTCCCGTGGGAATTTGAGATAATTATGTAGCCTATGTGTTAATCCAGGGTATCAGATACCTCCTTACTAAATTTTATTAAAATCGGTCCAGCCGTTCTCGAGTTATGTGTTGGAACAAACCCGAATTGTTTACGGCGCGTGCGATACAAATTCTGCACACATGGGCGTGCAAGAATCGCGCGCAGGTTTAAGATTAATGCAAATTTAACATAACCTTACTAATCCTAATTAATTAATTTCATGCAGGCGGTCTTTAAAGTTTCGTAAAGATCATTGGGCACCTACCTAAGTAAGGATTTACCCACGGCCTACAGAAATAATGTGGAATGTTTAGACATATATCTCTGACTTACGAATATGTGGGTCGCATTACTGTAAATAATGGGAATCGGACAGAAAATGAAATTTTGTATCTTAGAAAAAAATATATTACTGAGGTTTATTTTAAATTGATCAATAACTACAGGTGCAATCGTACTATCTCACTTAGTACGAAAAACATACCCAAAGTCCACAGAAATAAAATAGTGTAGTATACTTCGATAAATTGTTCATGACGAAAAAATAAAATTCTCCATTTATAAAAAAAAAGATTTATTTATTTATGAAATTTATTCTATTTCATCAATAAGTATTTTAAAAAAATCTATGAATTTGTTCTTTGGAATAAATATCTTCAACTTTTAAATCACTTGTAATATTTTATTCCCATGTTTTTTTAAAATATTTTTTACTTAAAATGAAAAGTAAGATATACCTTATTAATTTAAAAGGAATTTTGTTTCTGTAGGCAAAACCTTCACTAATTGGGTTAGATTGGGCCAATGACCTTTACAATTTTACTAGGCAAACTGTGATATCGCGGGAGATTACAATTTAACTAGTGACTTGACTTCACTAGTGAAATTGTAATGACAATAAATGAAGCCCCCCCTCACCCCAGGTGGCCCGTCGGCCGGCATGGGTGCACCGCGTGGGCTCGCACTGCGTGTGCCGCGAGGCGGTGCGGGCGGCGCGGGCGGAGCGCGAGCCCGTGCCGCTGGTGCAGGCGCTGCTGGCGCTGGCGGCGCTGGTGCCGGCCGCCCCGGCGCTGGCGCAGCCCTGCTGGCCGGAGCTGGCTGACGTGCTGCTGCGGCCCGGCGCGATACAGCCCCCGCCCTCGCCCGCCACGCGCGCTCATCTACAGGTCAGACCACACTACTTTGTTTTAAGTGGTATCCTGAATGTCCTATGAAATAAAGATTTTTCTATTCTATTCTATTCTTTTACACGCCAACAAAATTTGTTTCCATAACTACTAGAATCTCGGAACAATATGAAAATTAAATTTATCATATTATTGCATATAAACCTGACTTGTTTTTTTTTTTTAATAGATTTTTAAGTAATGCTATATTATAAATTTATTAATTATGTTAATGTAGGCAAATTGTCAATTTTTAGTTTTTTAAAGTGTAAACTCAAACTAAATGTCTAATGATGTCAAGTAGGATTAATCACCTCAGCGATACATATTTTTATCTGTGAGGATCTGTAATTGGCTTATTGTTTTTTTAAATGTTGAACATGTTAACTTTATCAACGCAATAGAACCCAAGACAATGATTTTTAGAATACTTTTCTGTGCGCACTAATCTCAGAAATTGATTTGGGGTCATTTAAATTTTAATTGTTGTCATTGAGCTTATAAATAAACAAGGTAAAACAATTTAAAAAAATCACTTTTGTTTCAAAATGTTATAAAATAACACAACCGAAGTTGCGGGATCAGTTAATAATTTAATACTAAAACGGGTCTAAACTGAGTCTACCCGTGACCACGGCGCGTGCAACGTCGGGAACAAATTTAAAATCATGGCATGTACGCGAATTTAGACCCGTGTGCGAACAAGCTGTACAAAACTAACGCAACATCCGAAATTGACACAGTTCTCATCAGTCAGCGGCCGCGCGCACTCACAATCATTAAAATCAGATCATTAGCATTAATACTTAGTCAGCATATTTTATATCATTGTATTTTATACAAGTTATTTCGGAGTTTATTAATTTATTCCCCGAACAACCCGTTTTAGTATTAAATTATGTGTTTAAAACGTAAAAGTTTAAAGTTTTACATCAGCTAGTATTCAAATATTAACTCTTATCTGCCCATATACGTCCCCACCGAGGGGCACGGGCCTCCCTTCGAAGTACGAAGGGGATTTATTCCATAGTCCACCACGCTGGCCCAATGCGGGTTGGTGGACCGCTCGTCTTTCGAAAATGAATTTTCTTGAACGGGCGGGTTTCATCACGATGTTGTCCTTCACCGTTGAGCAAGTGATAATCATAAATCCCTACTAATATTATAAATGCGAAAGTAACTCTGTCTGTCTGTCTGTCTGTCTGTTACCTTTTCACGCCTAAACCGCTGAACCGATTTTGATGAATTTTGGTACAGAGATAGATTAGAGCCTGGGAAAGGACATAGGCTACATTTTATCCCACAGTTGGGCACGATATAACCTGTAGTCAACGCGGGCGGAGCCGCGGGCGGAAAGCTAGTCCATACATAAATCCGAAAAGACGAATTTAGTGGTACAGGCCCGCACCAGGATTTGAACCCACGACCTTCGGATTACAAGTCTGGCTCATTACCAACTGGGCTATCAACTGGGCTTTCAAATATTAGTGTCTTATTAATTTTTAAATTGAATACTATTTCTACGATTCCAGCTGGCCCAACTGGCGCTATTCCACGCCCTGTACGCAACCCACCCGTGCACGCTAATAGAGACCCTCCGCTCCGAGCTGTCGTGCAGCGGGGCGGCGCGCGAGGCGTGGGAGGGGTCGCTGCAGCCGCTGCTGGGCTGGGTGCGGCTCCACCCCGCCCTCGTGGCGGGCCGCCGGGGGGAGGGCGGGCGGCCCCTAGACCAGCTCGATACGGTGGCGGAGACGAGAAGGGTGGTGTTACATGCGCCGGTGTCTAACGTCGGGAGTAGTACCCCCCCGCCTGCGATAGAGAGAAGATCTGCTACGTAAGTTTTACTTAAAACTAGGTTTTCGCCCGGGATTTCGTTTTGTGGGAGTTTTTTTGACGAATTTCCAATGTTTTTAATAGGTATTTCAGCGATAAATTTAAGGTGGTATCGCCGAAACACAAAATAAATAAAGTAGACGAGATTTATAGAAAAAGGGATTTAATTAAATATAAACAGATACAAAAATTCGACACAGACCAAAATTAAAAAAGAAAGCACAATTAAACTTTAAAAAAAACTATAACTTAACAGAAGAGTATCAATTTAAACCGCTAATAACGTATGGAAATTTTGTTTAGGAAAGGAGGGCTGGTTAATTTAGAACTGTAACAATAACATATATAAGTTGAATCATGTGGCCTAACTATAATCAATTGTTATCTGATCCAAATAGGAAGATAAAATTTAATTCGTTAATGAACAAAATTCCTACCTATTTGACAGATAAATCTATTGCTGTCACAATTGGCTATTTGTTAAAATTAATAAATTTAGGGAATGGTACTATTGGACTTAGCTAAATGGTCTTCTTGGGGCCGCCGGAATATCCGCTACGGAATTGTGGCTGGATCTGGTTTGGGGCGCACGTAACTTGTGTGATCGTCTATCGGACTTCTCAACGAAGTACTGCAGCCCAGCCTTTTATTAGGTCATAATTAAAAAGCACTGCAAATTTTGAAAATCAAATAAACTTCCACCTTTTATATCGGAAAAAATAATTATGTCCCTTTTACACAGAGAAATTCTATTCAGATTGTTACACAGTATTACACAGTAGAGAATTCAGACTATTTACACCGAGAAATTAGTCATGTTTACCAAAAAAATTTTTGTCGAATGAAAATGAAAACTTCAATCCCAAACAAAATGCAAAAATGGAGCAAGTTATAAAATTTTGAAATCTATTGAATTAAAAAGAAAACTAGACCGGAAAGAATTAGAGAACATAAAAAAGATCGCAAGCAGAAATGCTGCAGTATTCTGCTATTCGGGACGGAGACAAATACAATAAAAACCATGAAAATCGGTCCAGCCGTTCTCGAGTTATAAGTGTTCGAACAAACCCGGCTTTGTTATATGATACTAGCTTTCTACTAATTATATCATGCCCAGCTTTCGAATAAAATGTAGCCTATAGCATTCCTCAAGGTCTAATCTATCTCTATACTAAATTTCATCAAAATCGGTTCAGTAGCTTAGGTCACAGGCCATTAAATTTGGTGATATGAAAACTCTGATACCAGGGTTAGCTTAGATTAGGCACACGCACGCGTGGCGGCGGGGGAGGGGGGGCGCCCGCTCGACCAGCTCGGTACGGTGGCGGAAACGAGGCGAACTCCAGTTATGAACGCGATAGTACCTTGTTCAAATTATTTCGCTGGCCATACAGCGCTGTAATGTGGACAGTATCATGGGAACTTCGGGGGGACTCGTAGCCCAGTGGCTCTCGCTGATCTCAACCGATCAGTGAGGTTCAGCAACCTACAGAGAGGCAGGGAGCTTGATGGGTGACCAAAGTGGCAATTTATCACAAGCGTTTCCGTGCTTCGGAGGGCACATTAAGCTGTCGGTCCCGGCTGTTGTCTATTGACTACAGTCGTTAAAACCAAGTCAGAGGCCATTGTGCAGTTTGAAAACTCTGACACCAGGATTAGCCAAGTTCGCCACACACGTAACTATACCTACACGATAAGAAGAAGAAGGGGGGGCTTATTTGACTAGGGTTTAATTTTGTATCTTTTTAGGATTTGTTTGTGACTGACGAAGCATGTTGATTACTTTCTGATTACTTTTGTCTTAGTTTTTAGTTATGACGAAGCCTGTTGCCGATGCGTTTTTGTACATTTTCGTTAGTTAGTTGTAAATTAACATAGGTTCATTCGTGAGTAAAAAAAAATTAGATCTACTAACAACATTGACGTATTGTGTTGGTACTTCGGGCTCTGGTTTATACCTTGGTGTATTGCAGTGAGCCGACGCCGCCCTCGGCCGGGTCGGGGGCCGCGGCTGCGGGCGCGCTGCGGCCGGGGGCGGAGCCCTGGCTGGCGCTGGCCGACCGCTGCGGGGTGGAGTCGGCCCCGCACACGCCGCTGCCGGCCGACACTGACGCCACGGAGCCTCCTGAGGCCGCTGTCGAGGCCACGCCTGAGAATACTCCAGCTAAGGTATTATAACGTTTTGCTATTCTTTTAAAATGTTTCGAAGAAAGATCAACGTTGTGGACGCTGCCTACAGCATAGTGTTGAAGCAGAGCCTCTTCGCTCTCGTCACGCTCGTAGCATACAAGTCTGTTTACTGATTTCTACCTACTTTCTACCTTTAGCCTTTCTACCTACTTTTTTTTTAATTTTCTGTCTATGTTTCTGTTGTTTCTGTCATGTTGTTATTAGAATTAATTCAGCTATAGTTTTCCTTTATCTTAACGTTGCCCCGTTTTAAAACCATGTTAGAGCCAAACTAAGATCCATTTGTGGAATGCGCATGTCGTGCCACGCCAATAAAAAATAAAAATAACTCTTAAATAACGGTTCGGTTTCTTTCACTACTCAGAGCGCAAAGTGTGCCTAAAGAAGTGTACACTTCATAGTCAATGGTTTTTGAAGTGAAAACTTCTTTAGCTGCGTTGGACACTTTTAGTATGGGGAAAAAATTTTAAACTCGCGTCAGATGTCACGTGACCTGATCGAAAATGCGTAGGACCTTTTTTTTTTTTTTTGCCACCTTCTTTGAAGTGAAAACTTCTTTAGCAGCGTTGTGTACTTTGAAGTATGGGTGGAAACCCGGACGGATGGCAGCCCTATGGTAAAATTATCTCTGTGACAGATGTCAACGAATTTTCGCACATAGTGCGCAAATACCGATATACTATTTTACTGAATTGAAAGTAGACAGTTTGGTCGAGTGGAAAAGTTGCCAGATTGTAAGCAACAGGTCGAGGGTTCGAATCCTGAGAGAATAACGGACTCTTTTTGTGTATTTTGTTTAATTTCCATATTAATGCACAACGTTAATGTTCAAGTTTTCACTTCTGCCGGCACTCCCGGAGTGCAACCCGTTGTTTTTTTTCTATAAAACTATTTTCACCAGTTAGGTTAGTGTGAGTCCCCGGCAGAGTAGAATAGGACCACCCTCTTTCTTACTGAGGTGTCGTACAAGGCGACTAAGGTAAACATGCAAGCAAGTTCATCTGCACACAGAGAAGGAAAACTCTGCAATTATATCAAAACCCTCGCCAACCAGTCTGCCAAGCGTGGTGAGTATGGCATTTACCCCTCACGTTATTGAGGGGGGCCCGTGCCCCAGCAGTGGGGACGTATATGGGCTGATGAAGAGGTTAGACTATTAAATGAATTCCCGGTTTTAAACACCATAACCACAAAAAAATATCTCCAAATATTCCAGGAAACGCGTGCGGCATTCCGCTTCCCAACCGAATCTAGCGCCGTCCGCGCCATCGGGCGGGGCGCTCGCAAGGAGACGTCGCCCGTGGCGCTGGGGGCGGCCGACTCCGGGGGCGGCGGCGGCAGTGGGCGGCTGGCGCGCGTGCTGGCCGAGCGGCGGGCGGCCGACTCGCCGGTGGGTACTATACCACGCACCTCGCTTCACTCTTAGTTAATATGATAATAGTAATATTTCTTTATCTGCTCTTAACGGATAAAAACCTTACAACTAAATAGCTTAGTTACAGAGAACTTTCTTATCTGAAAGAGCCTGGAGCTTTTAAACTAAGCCAAGGCCTGTGCTACAGGACTCCGATACAGATATGAAATGAAAAGCTATGAAAAGTTAAAAACAAATAATTTAAAAAATATATGTGTATGTATTATTCATAAAACTAATAAGTACTACCTTACAACTGGAATGAGTACTGCAAACTTATTTTTCTGTTTGTTTAATCAAAAACAGACCTTATATAACAGACTTAAACTATTATATGTACGCATTACAAAAACCGGTCCTAGCGAGATAGCTATAAAAAACCACTGTGTCTCTTTCTGAAAGAGGTCTTTGTGTTGCTATATTATTTTTACCTACTAAACTTTAGCTTTGTTACATTTTTGTACACTGTTAATGTAATCTTGAAAATCAATAAATAATGATATTGTAAAACATTTACTAAATACAAATTGAAATATATCTTAAGATCAACACATATGATTAGCAACAATAAAAAATTCAGTAATTCACATAATTTCGTAGTATTGGAACTAATTGTAGCAGTAATTAACATAAAGAGGCTGCAACCCAGTAAGCCTTTTTTTATTTGTTCGCCATGTGTTCGCATCGTTGAAAGTGGTGATTTAAATTTGAAATAAACGAGTTTATTGTAAAAAATGGTGAAAATATGCGTGGTGAATATTATCCGGATTGTGGATTATCTTATCATAGGTAAGCTTTTATTATAGTTTTATATTTTTAGAATATTCTAGAAGTTAGGGTGTGAGAAAAGGACGCAATGTTCTATTTGCTATTTCTCTTTCGGCTGGGTTTTACGGACGAGAGTTCATTCTAGTTGTACGGTAGTACTTATTAGTTCCATGGTATTATTATAGAGTACATATCTTTAGGTGTGTGCGTGTCGTTTATGCGTGCGTGCGTATATATATATATGTGTGTGTGTATTTGTCATTGTATTTTAAGTTACAATAAGCATACTGTAGTTTAGTTTTAAGTGCCATTTTGTTACTTTATTTTTGCACTCCCATTTTGTATCATTGTATATAGTTCATTCTTTTTTTATATCGTTGTATAATCGGGAACTTCTGAAACAAAAGAATATACTAGTCGTAGCTAGTATAAGTATATGCAAGCAAGTCAGTGGCTCCCAGTCACTAACCGCCCCCCCCCCAGGTGCCGTTCACGCCCGCCCCCCCGCCGGGCGCGCTCCGCCCCGAGCCCCGCGCCGCCCGCCCCGCCGACAGCGACGACTGCGAGGTCACACAGCTCACGGAGCGGGCGCTGGTGGACGCCTGGGAGGCTGAGGCCCCCACCTGCGTGGACCCCAGGATGAGGTCCCCGCCGGGTGAGATATAGACATCGTTTGTTTTTGTTTCTAGAATATATATTTTTTTGCCATAGACATCATTATTGTTTCTAGAATCATTTATTTTTGATTCTAGAATTATTTTTTTTTTGTTTGTTATACAAGGTGTTTCAAAAAAACCCAAAAATAATAATAATTTAAAATTCATTAAAATTAAGCTTATTGCACAGCTCTATTACAAATTGACAAGCATGTCATATTATTTATATGAAACTTTCATTTTGTAAATGTTAAACCGTGCAACTGATTACTAGAGTTGCGACTATTTCACTTTTAAAATTAAATTTAGGAATTTCTTTTTTTTGAGTTTTTTAGAAACACCTTGTATAAGATTTTTTGTTGGTGCAGAATTGTTAGATGACTTTAATTATAGCTTGTAATAAAAAAAAAAATATGTACAGAGGCCAGCGCATCAGATTACTCCATTTTCATTGCAAAACAGCTCTTATCACAACAACACAGAGTGCACGCATGTGGTAATCTGAGTTGCGGCTGTCCTTACCCTATGTTCATCACGGAAAATATAAGATTCTAACGGTAATAGAAAATAATATTTTCATCCTCCATACTCGGGAAAGACTTCTTACCTCCCCAAAATAGGGATGTAAGTAGACTATAACACACCTATAAATCAAAACAGGGATGTAAGTAAATTTGAAATTGGAACAAGATCAGCCCATACAAATAGTTGGATTAAAATCTTCATGCTGAATAATTACGATTTTAAATGTCGCGTTCATGTTTCGATTTTAAAAATAGAACGGCGGGTTTTGTCTAATTTGCAAAAATTAAATTAACAAAACTTATTTTTCCTTTACTTACAATTGTTTTATTTACCTCGCATGGAGGATGAAAAGCAGAATGTTTACCGCGGGTGGAAGTATCAATACTATCAATAACACCCTCGAACTATATGCGCCTCGTGCGCCTAAATATCTCGGGTGTTATTGATTCCTTACCACTCTTGTGTAACAATCTACTATTCAAATCGGTCCAGCAAATATTTCCTCTTTATTTTTTATAGACTTACATCGCTAAATAATCGTTGAAAAAATGTCTACGATGAAAAGTAAATATAAGTATTTTTTTCGAAAGGTAAAAGTAACTAACTGAAACGAGAACTTTAAACTGTCACCATTTTGGTCAGATTTTGGTTTAATTTCACTGTTTTGTGTTTTTTTTCCACTGTATTATGTCTAAAGTTTCATCTAATTCATCAATGATGATGAATCGTCATGGACATCTATATAACTGTTTAAAAAACCAAAATACAAGTATTAATTCATTTCAGTCATTTGGTTATCACTTATCATGAATTCGTTATATTCACTTTTACCAATGGCAACGCGTTTCAGATATTTGAATTTTCCGCAGTTTTTCTACACTTTTGAAATATTAATTTCTGATTAAAAATAAATTATAGTCAAAAATAATTATGAAGTGTTAAATATTATATTTAATTTTTTTTAACTATATTTGAATCACATGCATATTTCCTCTTGCTAGTTAAATTGTTTCGGCGAGACGAGCTCAAAATTTTCAAATACTGTTTTTATAGTGTTGACATACCGCGATAGTTGGTAGAACTTTACAAATACAGTATAGCGCCAGCTATTGAGATTTGAGAGTTAAGTAACGTGCATTATTCTTCTTCTTTTCGTATCAATGGAGTACTTAAATAAGACCTGCCCAGTAATTGGCCTGTTCCACGACCCTTGATCGGCCTCGTTTAGGTCGTCTATTGTGCAGGAAACGCTATTTATGTATGTAGAGACAGTTGCAGAGATATCTTACCACCCATATGAAATAAGGATGAAGTTATTTGACGAAATGTTTTAGGTATTTCAATTATATTTTGTATACTAATATAGTTTTGTCTATTTAACAATTACGCTTAATGACAATTTAAAAATTGTATGTTTTGTCATAGACAACTTCATCTTTATCAGGTAGGGGGGGTCAGGTATCTCTGCAGCTGTCTGTACATGAAATATGTAATAAATACCCCCCCAGCCCCCCGCCGACGCGGCACCCCCCCTCGACGCTGCGCGTCGTGCCCGCTGTCCCCGGGCCGCGTGTCCGTGGCCGTACAGACCGTGGACACGTGGCCGCAGCCCTACGAGTTCCTTATAGCGGACCTCTACCGCAGCCTGCCCCCCCCACAGGACAGCACACAGGTCAGTACGCAGGGGGTTGGAGTGTACTGTAACAGTGGCCGTACAGACCGTGGACACGTGGCCGCAGCCCTACGAGTTCCTTATAGCGGACCTCTACCGCAGCCTGCCCCCCCCACAGGACAGCACACAGGTCAGTACGCAGGGGGTTGGAGTGTACTGTAACAGTGGCCGTACAGACCGTGGACACGTGGCCGCAGCCCTACGAGTTCCTTATAGCGGACCTCTACCGCAGCCTGCCCCCCCCACAGGACAGCACACAGGTCAGTACGCAGGGGGTTGGAGTGTACTGTAACAGTGGCCGTACAGACCGTGGACACGTGGCCGCAGCCCTACGAGTTCCTTATAGCGGACCTCTACCGCAGCCTGCCCCCCCCACAGGACAGCACACAGGTCAGTACGCAGGGGGTTGGAGTGTACTGTAACAGTGGCCGTACAGACCGTGGACACGTGGCCGCAGCCCTACGAGTTCCTTATAGCGGACCTCTACCGCAGCCTGCCCCCCCCACAGGACAGCACACAGGTCAGTACGCAGGGGGTTGGAGTGTACTGTAACAGTGGCCGTACAGACCGTAGACACGTGGCCGCAGCCCTACGAGTTCCTTATAGCGGACCTCTACCGCAGCCTGCCCCCCCCACAGGACAGCACACAGGTCAGTACGCAGGGGGTTGGAGTGTACTGTAACAGTGGCCGTACAGACCGTAGACACGTGGCCGCAGCCCTACGAGTTCCTTATAGCGGACCTCTACCGCAGCCTGCCCCCCCCACAGGACAGCACACAGGTCAGTACGCAGGGGGTTGGAGTGTACTGTAACAGTGGCCGTACAGACCGTAGACAGGTGGCCGCAGCCCTACGAGTTCCTTATAGCGGACCTCTACCGCAGCCTGCCCCCCCCACAGGACAGCACACAGGTCAGTACGCAGGGGGTTGGAGTGTACTGTAACAGTGGCCGTACAGACCGTAGACACGTGGCCGCAGCCCTACGAGTTCCTTATAGCGGACCTCTACCGCAGCCTGCCCCCCCCACAGGACAGCACACAGGTCAGTACGCAGGGGGTTGGAGTGTACTGTAACAGTGGCCGTACAGACCGTAGACACGTGGCCGCAGCCCTACGAGTTCCTTATAGCGGACCTCTACCGCAGCCTGCCCCCCCCACAGGACAGCACACAGGTCAGTACGCAGGGGGTTGGAGTGTACTGTAACAGTGGCCGTACAGACCGTAGACACGTGGCCGCAGCCCTACGAGTTCCTTATAGCGGACCTCTACCGCAGCCTGCCCCCCCCACAGGACAGCACACAGGTCAGTACGCAGGGGGTTGGAGTGTACTGTAACAGTGGCCGTACAGACCGTAGACACGTGGCCGCAGCCCTACGAGTTCCTTATAGCGGACCTCTACCGCAGCCTGCCCCCCCCACAGGACAGCACACAGGTCAGTACGCAGGGGGTTGGAGTGTACTGTAACAGTGGCCGTACAGACCGTAGACACGTGGCCGCAGCCCTACGAGTTCCTTATAGCGGACCTCTACCGCAGCCTGCCCCCCCACAGGACAGCACACAGGTCAGTACGCAGGGGGTTGGAGTGTACTGTAACAGTGGCCGTACAGACCGTAGACACGTGGCCGCAGCCCTACGAGTTCCTTATAGCGGACCTCTACCGCAGCCTGCCCCCCCCACAGGACAGCACACAGGTCAGTACGCAGGGGGTTGGAGTGTACTGTAACAGTGGCCGTACAGACCGTAGACACGTGGCCGCAGCCCTACGAGTTCCTTATAGCGGACCTGTACCGCAGCCTGCCCCCCCCACAGGACAGCACACAGGTTAGTACGCAGGGGGTTGGAGTGTACTGTAACAGTGGCCGTACAGACCGTGGACACGTGGCCGCAGCCCTACGAGTTCCTTATAGCGGATTCTACCGCAGCTTGCGCAGAGATTCAAGACTAGTCAGTCTGAGGCCACAGACCAATTTGTCCTTATAACATTATAAATATTGTTCTGTCGTCATAATTGTTAAATGTTTTTAATGGACAAATAAATGCTTTTTATAATTTATTATTATTATTATTACTTGCTCTATATTTACGTATTGATTCTCTTTCTCTCATTAACAAAATAACAAAGACAACTGCTGCTTAAGTATAGATCAGTAGTGCTAAAATAGGGTTAATGTACCTGAAGTAGGTAGCAAATAGTCTCCTTAACCAGCCTGTTTCTTTTTGACAACGCTCTACCAAACGCCCTGTATAATGTCATTGTTATAATCGTCATTCAGTTCGCCATTAAATCTTGACAGTAACGTCTGCCTGTATTTATCTCCGACATGACAATTACGTTGTTTAATTGCAGAGCTCAGGCGACGAGTGGCCGCGGCCGTGCGCGCGCCTCGACGCGTACCTGTCCGAGCTGTACTCCGGGGGCGGGGCGGGCGGGGGCGGGGGCGGGGAGCTGAGCACGCAGCTGTCGCTGGCGCACGCGCAGCTCATGTTCGAGCGCTGGCGGCGGGACGCGCACGCCGAGCGCAACCGCCGGCTGCTGGGCCGGTGCCGCGCCGCGCGCGCTGTGGAGCTCAAGAACCTGGCGCTGCAGGATCGGATACGGGCGCTCACGCAGGAGGTAACGTGCTATACGTTTTTTTTCAGGATTTTTTTTTATTAACTAGCTTTCCGCCTGGGACTTTGTTCACGTGAGAGTTCGGGAACATTAAAATCAAATTGTTGTAAAACTAAATCCTTACTGATCCTTACTAATGTTATAGATGCGAAAGTAACTCTGTCTGTCTGTCCGTCTTTCACGCCTAAAATACTGAACCGATTTTGATGAAATTTGATACAGAGATAGATTAGAGCCTGGGAAAAGACGTAGACTACATTTAACCCCACAGTTGGGCACGATATAACCTGTTTGTAATCCACGCGAGCGGAGCCGCGGGTGGAAAGCTAATGGACAATAAAAGAAACTTAAGACTAAACTAATTAATAGTAGGATAAATTAATACCTACGAGTATTGCAAAATAGTTACATTATTTTTTGAAAAACAAAAAAATGAAAAACTAGGTATATATTTACTTATTTATACATGATTTATCTTTAATTTATTTCTAATATTATAAACGCGAAAGGTTGTATGTGTTTGTTTCTCTTTCACGCTCAAACGGCTGGAATAATTTTAATGAAATTTAGTACAGAAATAGATTTGCCTCTGGGAAAGGTCATCAGCTACATTTTATCCCACAGCTGGGCACGACATCACTGAAAAGCTAGTTTTTTAACCCGTGTGTTTGTTTCGCGCGCTTTATTACGTCGCGTGCGATACAAATCCTGCACACACGGGTGTGCATAAATCGCGCGAGAGTTAATTAGATAATTTGCATCAGTAAATGTTTTCAGGGGCGAACTTAGCCTTTAAAACAACAATTAGCCATTAAAATGTGTAACCTAACTGTCGTACTTAGAGACGTCAATTACAGATAAGAAATAATTAAATGTCATGCTATCCTTGTCTATATCAACAAGAGTGAAAGAGACAACACCAGAGTTTAACGGTACTTAACTTTAATTGACGTCTCTGAGTACGGCGGTTAGTTGTTTTAACTTAATGTTTCAATTGCTGCGACTCATTATTATTAAATAAAGATATTTATACCATTCCCCCTCTAAAAAGCTTTTTTTTTCACTGAAAATTGGGGATAAAGAGCTCTTTTAATCACAGTTTTGGTATTTGAATTTAGAACCCAAAAAGTTTCTTTTGCTCCTGCAAAACACGTAAAAAAAGAGCACTTTTTTTGTCAATTTTGGTGTTTGAATTTCGAACACTCCAATATATAGACATACGACCTCTATCGCAAAGAATATTGGAAATTCAAACTCTTTGCGCAGCGCTTAAATCTTTCTTTTTCTTCGAGGTCATGGTATAAAATATAATGTGCAACTCTTTAATAAAACGGATTTTCATCTAGGGCTATGAATCACTCGCGTCATTCAGAATTCTAAAACTTGAATCACTTTTCGAATCCTTCATTTGCTCGTGATCTAACTTTGGCCCTCGCTTAAAATCCGTCTTTTATTCCCGAGTTGCACAATATAATATACTATTTAAATCCTATTTAAATGCTAATCCCAGGAGCGCTTGGTTCCTTAAAAGTGTTTCATGCTTAACAAAAACTATTTATAATCATATTCCGGAAGAAGTGAAGGAATTGCCCCTATCTAGGTTCAAGACATCGTTGCACAAATGGCTTCTGGAACACCGTTTTTATTCTGTCAAAGAATTTCTAGAATACAAGGGGTAGTTTATGACATTGTACTTTTTTTCATTTGGATTTTGACATTTAAAATTAAAAACATGACATGTAATTAATTAATTAATTTCGATTGTAATATTTGATGGGATATTGACATAAGTAATTAATTTTGACATGCGTAAATTGTTTTGACATCCTGTATTTGACTAATTTTGCTTTGACTAATTTTAGTGTTCAATTGTGCTATAAATAATATGTTTTAATTTATTTTGTAATATTTGCATGCTGAATATTTATCGGCTAAGCATGTTGGCCTCAGTTTATATAAATTGTAACATCTTTATACCATGTTTATTGCAAATAAATAACCATGAACTATAAAACCAATAAACCGGAAAGCTAGTAGTATAATAAAAATGCCTCGTCTAATCCTCCCAGCGAGACGAGCTCCTCTCCCTGAGGCAGCAGGAGCTGTCCCAGTCGCGGCCCTCCCCGCTGCCGCCCTTCGAGCGCGAGGCGCGGCTGGAGGAGGCGCTGGCGGAGGAGCAGGCGGCGCGCGCGCGGGCCGAGGCCGCCCGCCACGAGGCCGAGGCCGCCCGGGACCGCGAGAGCGAGCGCCTGCAGCGCGCCAGGGCCGAGGCGGGGGAGGCGGGCAGGCATCTCGAGGTAATGACACTTTCTATTACACATATTTTCTATTACACATATCTACAAAGTTTTTTTTCAGAAGGTTATAAGCAGCTTTTTTGAAAACATTTGGCATCCTGACTCTGGGAATACAGACCGTATTTATCAATCAGCTTTAGATTTCAAGATATGGCGTATGCGTAATTAAGGCGACTACAGCACCTAAATTACGATTTTATGATGCGTAGATAAGCATGACGCGCTGCATTAAATCGAAGAAAAAATACTACGGTAATATTCAGGACATAAACTAGATAAGTAGTTTGCTGAAAACATGATTCAGCACTTTTGGTTCGATAGAAAAAGCTCACAAAGTCACCTCTAAATACCAATATTGTGTATCTTTTAAGCTGTAACTTGAATTTGCTATCAAAATGTTCGTGATTGAACACTCTCGATAAGTAGTTAACGCATTTTTCGATTTAAGCTGTTACCTTTCCATAAATGTCATTTTTCTAACTTTCGAACATGTTTTTACGCACGCACGCTTTCATAGTCCGTAAACTTCGTGTATCGACACTGTTCGCACTGCCGGCCCAGGCCTGTTGAGAGACGGAGATGACACTATTCCTATGTGTGCTGCCTTTATCGGGTGATGTAGTTGCCTTAAGCAAAAAAAACACAAAAAGTCACTATAAAAATAAATTCCAAGTATCGAAA